>CABHPP010138235.1:15911-29753 GCA_902168425.1 Peromyscus attwateri | reverse complement strand
CCGGCTCAGGTTTGATTTTATTAATAAGAACTTTTAAGAATTCATGCTACATCTGTCTCTCATCTATTAAGAACTCTGTTCATTTCCATGCTCTATATTTTTTTCTACTTTTAAATTGGGTTATTTCCCCTGTGTTTGGTTTTAAGTCCTTTGTATATTCTAGATGCTAATCCTCTGTCAGATGTACAGGTGGTAAAGCCTTCTCCTATTCTGCAGACTGCCTCTTCACCCTGATGCTGTGGATACCACTCTGTATAAATAAAATGCTGATTGGCCAGTAGCTAGGCAGGAAGTATAGGTGGGATAAGCAGAGAAGAGAATGCTGGGAAGTGGAAGGCTGAGGCAGAGAGATGCTGCCAGCCATCGCCATGAAAAGTGAGATGTAAGGTACCGGTAAGCCATGAGCCACTTGGCAACTTATAGATTAATAGAAATGGGTTGATTTAAGATATAAGAACAGGGGCTGGAGAGATGGCTCAGTGGTTAAGAGCACTGGCTGCTCTTCCAGAGGTCCTGAGTTCAATTCCCAGCAACCACATGGTGGCTCACAACCATCTGTAATGAGATCTGGTGCCCTCTCCTGGTGTGCAGGCAGAACATTGTATACATAATAAATAAATAAATCTTTAAAAAAAAAAGATATAAGAACAGCTAGCAAGAAGCCTGCCATGGACATACAGTTTATAAGTAATATAAGTCTCTTCTCTGTGTGTTTTACTTGGTTGTGTCTGAGCAGCTGCGGGACTGGCGGGTGAGAGAGATTTGTCCTGACTGTGGGCCAGGCAGGAAAATTCTAGCTACACCCTGATGATGATGTCCTTCACTACACAGAGTGCTTCAGTTTCATTGGGCCCACTTATCAATTATTGGTCTTCATGTCTGTGCTACCAGTATACTGTTGAGTGTCTTTCCTGTGCCAGTGAGTTCTGGTGTGGTCCATACTTTCTCCTCTATCAGAGTCAGAATATTGGGTCTTCTATTGATGCTCTTGGTCTGTTTGGAGTTCATTTTTGTACAAAGGAAGAAATAAGGATCTAGTTTCATTCTTCTACATGTTGCTATCCAATTGGGCCAGCACCATTTATTGAAGTTGCTATCTTTTTTCCAGGGTGTCTTGTTGGACTCATTGTTAAGCATCAAGTGGCGATAGGAGTGTGGACTTATATGTGGGTGGGTCCTTAACTCTAGTCCATTGACCAATGTGTCTGTTTTTATTCCAGTACAATGCTGTTTTTATTGCTATAGCTCCTTACTATGATTTGAAATACAGGATGATGATACTTCCAGTGTTTTTTGTTTGTTTATTTAGGATTATTTTGGCTATCCTGGCTGTCTATTGCTTCCATGAAAAATTTAAGATTATTTTTTCAATTTTTGTGAAGCTTTGAATTTTTGACAAGTATTGCATTAAATCAGTAAACTGGTTTTGGTAGGATGGACATTTTCACAATATTAGTCCTATCAGTCCATAAGGCTTTGTTATCTTCTTCAATTTCTGTTTTCTGGAAACTTACTACTGTAGAAGCTCCATAAAATATAAACATACCCATATGTCTTAGTTAGGGTTTCTATTGTTGTGAAGAAATACCATGACCATGGCAACTCTTACAAAGGAAAACATTTAATTGGGTGGCCTGCTTACAGTTCAGGGGTCTAGTCCACTATTATCATGATGAGACATGGTGGCATGCAGGCAGACATGGTGCTGGAGAAGGAACTGAGAGAGGGGAAGTAGGTACATCTTGATCCGCAAGCATCAAGTGTGAATGAGTTACTGGGCATGGCTCAAGCATATATGAGACCTCAAAGCCCGCCTCTACAGTGACACACTTCCTCCAACAAGGCCACACCCACTCTAACAAAGCCACACCTCCTAATAGTGCCATGCCCTATGAGCTTATGGGGACTAATTACATTCAAACTCCACACCATATTAAGAGATTAAATGGAATTACAGTATAACGGGTGACAATGCCCCAACTAGCCACCACAAACTAACCAATAAAAATCCCAGTGCCATGAACGTACTACCCCCTATGGAGTTGTTGGTCAGGGACTTCCCCAAACATTGCAGGCTATTGCCAGTATTTTTGTTAGCTCTCCAGAATTTGGTAGGAAGACTCTATCTCAGAAGACACCACATAACTTGAGTCATGGAACCTGGAGAAATCAAGCTTGTATTTACCTGGAAGCTTCATCCCTACTGGCTAGCTTTCACAGTGCTGGAAGGTGCTGTGCACATCGCTGGAGGAAAAAAATTAATCATCAGTCTCGCCAGCTATGAACCCTACAAGCTACAAAACATGCCCATGGGAGCAATCATCGAACAAATGTCATGGGAGTAATCTCCAACTTTTTTTCTTTAAATTTACTGTGTTAGGGTTTTATTACTGTGAAGAGACACCATGACCATGGCAACTCTTATAAAGGAAAACATTTAACCAGGGGTGGCTTACTGTTCAGAGGTTCAGTCCATTATCATCATGGTGGGAAGCACAGTTGGTGTACAGGCAGAATGGTGCTGGAGAGGTAGCTGAGGTTCACATCTGAATCCGCAGGCAGCAGGAAGAGAATGAACCACACTAGGCCTGCTAGAGGTTCTGAGACATCAAAGCCTGCCCCAAGTGACACACTTCCTCCAACAAGGTCACACCTCCCAATGTGCTAGTCCCTATAAGCCTATGGAGCCATTTTCATTCAAAGCACCACACTTACCTTTTTCGATATTTTTATTATGTTTTAAATTAAAATAAAATCATATCACTTCCCCCTTTCCTTTTCTACTGCCAGCCACTCTCAGCGATCCTCCCCCAAACCCTTCCTATATCCATTCCTCCCTCTCAAGTAGATAGCCTCTTTTTCTTTGACATAAGTATTCAAAATGTGTATAACTACAACTTGATGAGTCCGTGTGTGTGTGTGTGTGTGTGTGTGTGTGTGTGTGTGTGTGTGTGTGGTTTCTGGGCTGACCTTCTGCTTTGGACAACCAGTAAGGGAGTGGATCCCTGGGAGAAGCTAATTCTCCTTCTCCCAGCTGTCATCAGTTGCCAGGTAGTTCTTTGTCTAGGGGTGTGGCCCCACGAGATTTTCCCCCTTCGTTGTTAACATGTTCATTTAAATTGCCATTGTTCTGTCCTTGTTTATGCAAGGAGAGACTGGTTCAAGCAGACTCCCTAGTACTCTGGTTCTTGCAATCTTTCCACCCCCAATTCTCCATGTTCCCTGAGCCATAGATGCAATAGTTGAGGTGTAGACATGTCTGTTGGGACTGAAATCCCCATAACCTGTTGATCTTTGTGTGGTCTCCAGTTGCTGGAGAGAGAGGCTCCCTTGAGGAGGGTAGGTAGCTGTTCTTTTCTGTGGGCGGAAGGAGGAGATTCTGAATGTGGTAAGGGCTATGCTGGTCCAGCAGAGAGGCAGCAGCAGATTCTTTTTTAAGGTGACATGATCTCACTAGCCCTAAAGCTGGCTAGGTTTCCAGTACCAAGCATGATTTCCCTCCTGTCGAGTGGGCTTTAAATCCAATTAGAGATCTGTTGGTTGCCACTGACATATGAGTGCCACTTACTTGTACCTTTATGTGTACCTTGTCATGCTGGTAATCGTCAGGGTTCATGGAGATTGCAGCTGAGCAGGACTGTGGAATTGCCTTTCTCCACTGACCACTTGCACAGTATATTCTGGAATCATGGAAGCTAGACCACATGAAAGAGAATTTCAGGCCAGATCCAGCTCAAATCATCTGAGGCCTGTGGTAAGTGCAGAGTTCTCAGCAATAGGAGGCACTCAACTCCTGAGAAGCAACAAGGATTACATCAAGAATTGATATTGCAGCCTGGCGGTGGTGGCGCATGCCTTTAATCCCAGCACTTGGGAGGCAGAGTCAGGCGGATCTCTGTGAGTTCAAGGCCAGCCTGGTCTCCAAAGTGAGTTCCAGGAAAGGCGCAAAGCTACACAGAGAAACCCTGTCTCGAAAAACAAAAACAAAAACAAAAACAAAAAGAATCAATATTGCTTTGGGAGTCATATTGGGTACTGGGACTTTTGTTAGTCTATTGTCCTCGTGGGGAGCACTGTCAGTCCAAGTGGTTTAACTTCCTTTAAGGTGTGTGTGTGTGTGTGTGTGTGTGTGTGTGTGTACCTAGCCCCTCCCTCTCTCCTCCCCAGTTGGAGCCCCCAGTTTGAAACTTGAAACATTAAATTGCTGCAGGAAAACATAGGCAGTACTCTACAAGACACAGGTATAGGAAAGGACTTTCTGAACAGGACTCCACTTACCATGGAATAAAGGTGGTACGAAGGTAAAAGGGATGGTACTTGAGGGAAGGGGACCAGCAAGGTGGGCATGAGAGATGTGGGAGGGCATAAGAGCAAAGTATACTGGCATATAGGTATGGAAATGTCATCATGAAACCCGTTACTTTGTATGATAACCTTTAAAATATTTTAATTGCCTCTAAGGCCTAGCAAGACTGCTTAGGGGGCAAAGGTAGAATTTCTAAAATGTAATTGTCTCTAAGAAAACAGTTATGTGTATGCTTTTTTTTACACATACCTGTAAAGCTATAAAATAAATAAACATCAGAAGCACAGAGGCTGGAGAGGCAGCTCACAACTGTCTACAGCTCCAGTTCCAGGGGATCTGATGCCCTCTTCTGGCCTCCACAGGCACCGGGCATGAGTGTGGAGCACAGACAGCCATGCAGACAAAACACCCATACACATAAAGTGAAACTTAAAACAATAAATTAAAAAATAAATTAAATTTAAAAATAAATTTAAAAAATAGCGTATAGGTGTTAGAAAAGAACTTCATGGACACTCAAAATAACACAGGGCATATAACATACATCTACATGACTCCCAAAAGGCTCTCATATCAAATTCAGGAAAATCACTAAGGGATCAATTATTCATAAAAGAGACATTCAGATGGAAATATAAAAGGCGGCTGACCACAAACAAACCCATTTAGCCGGAAGGAAAGTTGAAAAGCAGGGTGGAAGGAACAGACTCCTGATGTCCTCGTCCTCTGACTGGAGACTGACCTCAGAAACGGCAAGGATGAAAACTTGCACTGTGTGTCAGAGGAACCAATGGTTTAATAGCTCCTGAGAGAAGGGGTGTGAGTGGACTAGCATCAGCTCTCAAGACCTCAGTGCCTCACGTCTACGTGGCTGGTGTTAGGTGGTGCAGGAGGACACTCAAGTCCTCCCCTTGGGGCTGTGGACATGGCTCATGCAGTAAAAGCAGGCAAAGCTGCTGACCTGAGTTCAATCCCTGGAGCCCACATAAGGTGGGAAGACAGAACTTGCCACGAAGTTGTCCTCTGACTCCCAGATGCGCTCCATGACATGCTACCCGGAGATTTGAGGAAGCATTGCTTGTTGTTTGTTTGAGACAGGGCCTCATACAGCCCAGTGTCTTAGTTAGGGTTTCCATTGCTGTGATAAGACACCATGATCAAAAAACAACTCAGGGAGGAAGCAGTTTACTTCAGCTCACACTTCCACATCATAGTTCATCACTGAAGGAAGTCGGGGCAGGAACTCAAACAGGGCAGGAACCTAGAGGCAGGAACTGAAGCGGAGGCCATGGAAGAGTGCTGCTTTCTGGCTGGCCCTTCACAGTTCGTTCAGCCTGCTTTCTTTGAGTACCCAGGACTGCCAGCCCAGGGGTGGCACCACCCACAGTGGGCTGGGCCCTCCTTCGTAAATCATCAATCAAGAAAATGCCTCCCAGGGTTCCCCTCAAGCCAATCTGGTGGAGGCACTTTGCAATTGAGGTTTCCTCTTCTCAAATGACTCTAGCTTGTGTTGAAAGGACCAAGCAGATACCATAACAGGCTGTTCAGTCTTCTCTCAGAGATCAGGCCTCAGTTTCAGTTTCCTGATACTTGAGCAAGCAGTCTCTGGGAGGGCCATGAACAAAAGACATAGTCCTTGCAGTAGCTCCCTTTCTGCACGTACTCTGACTGTTCAAGGTTCAGCCAGTTGTTTACTGTCTGGGACCCCTCACCAACTTAGAGCTATGTACACGGGTCAATGCGAACGTGTGGGGCCAGCCAGCCTCCATGGCAGCTCAAGGACAGAGCCTGGGCCACTGAGTCAGCCCCCACAGTCAGTATGTCCAAGGCCAGCCAGCTCCAATGGCAGGTCAAGGACCAAGCCTGGGACCTGTCCAGGCCTGCCCCCAAAATAATAACTGTAACCCCCAACCAGTAAATTCAAAGGTTACACACCCTTACCCAATCATATGATGCCAAGGCTTGTACCACCCTGTTTGCGGTTTTTCCCTTTAAAAACCCCTCACCCTGAGAGCTCAGGGCCATCCTCCTCCACCTGCTGTATCAGATGTTGGATGCAGACCAAGCCCGAGCTTGCTTGTTATCAACAAACCCCCTGTATGTTTTGCATAGGATATCGGCTCTGTGGAGGTCTTGCTTGGGGATCTTGTAATGCCGCCACAACAGTGTCAAATTGGTATACAAAATAGCCAGTAGTGCCAAGCTGATCTTGAACTCTTGATCCTCCTGCCTCCACCTCCCCAAGTGCAGAAATTACAGACATACATCACCACGCCCAGATGTTACCTGGTATTTATTTTTTGTGCATATTCTTCAAACACCTGTGAAATCCATTTTTCTCTCTTGTGCTAAGTCTCCTTGAGATCCTGGCTTCTGGAGGTGGGGTATGTTTTTAAACCTCATGTTGTGATTTCAATTGCCAGCTGTTCCAATCCCACCAGTGTTGTGTTTGCACTGTGTTAGGACAACATCATTAGGTGCATCCACATCCTCTGTGTGTGTGTGTGTGTGTGTGTGTGTGTGTGTGTGTGTGTGTGTGTATGTAAGTCTAATTTTATGTCAACTTGACACAAACTAGAGTTATCTGGAAGGAAGGAACCTCAATTGAAAAAAAATGCCTCCATAAGATCCAGCTGTAGGGCATTTTCTTAAGTAGTGACTGGTGGGGGAGGGCCCAGCCCATTGTGGGTGGTACCAACACACCCCACCACTGGACTGTTGGTTCTGGGTTCTATAAGAAAGCAGACTGAGCAAGCCATGATGAGCAAGCCAATAAGTAGCACCCCTCCATGGCCTCTGCATCAGCTCCTGCCTCCAGATTCCCCTCCAGATTCCTGCCCTGTCTGAGTTCTTGTCCTGACTTCCTTTGATGATGAACAGTGATGAGGAAGCATAAGCCAAATAAATCCTTTCCCCACCAACTTTTTTTTTTTTTTTTGGTCGTGGTGTTTCATGGTAGCAACAGTAACTCTAAGACAGTAGGGCACGGGTGTTTTGCTTGCATCTGTTTCTGTGCACATTGTGCATTCAGTGCCCACAGAAGCCAGAAGACAGCAACGGGTCCTGTGGAACTGGAGTTTGGAGACAGCTGTGAGTCACCACGTGGACACTGGGAACCAAGCCCTAGTCCTCTGCTAAGCCCTCTTTCCAGCCCAAGGCTCACTCTCTTTGGATAAAAATACAGCCTTTCTTCTCCATCCACCTTCATCAAGTGTGAGGAAATCAGCACTGAGTCTGGAAAGAAGGGTAAGGAAGCCCCTGCCACAGAGCAAAACATACAACTGAGAGGGAGGCCCATGTCCAGGAAAATGCTTAGTCTGAAACTGACCCTACTCTCCCTGAAGAGTGCTAGCAGTCACACCTGTGCTCCAAGTGTTACTAATGAACTGTTGGTTATTAGTTTTCCAGCAGGCAGAGAGGAAAACACAAGGGTAAAAAAAATAGAGTTAATGACCCTCCTTGTCTCCTGTTCTGTGCCTCTTTCATCTGAAGTGCTGTGTTCTGAGATGGAACGCCTCACTTTCTCTCCCTGGACACATGCAGCTCCAGCATTCCTTTCCTGTGTTTGCATGTAAACACAAAGAGCTTAATGAAAAATACCAAGGTGTCCTGAATTCTGGGAGGTAAAATGGAACAGGGAGCTGGAGAGATGGCTCAGGAGATCCTACGCCCCCTTCTGGCCTCCATGGGCACTGCACACACGGTGCACATACATGCAAGCAAAACACCTATACACATAAAATAAGATAAACCAATCTAAAAATATCTTTTAAGTGGAGCAGTATCGAAAATGAGGTATTAAACCTGTCATCCCAGAGCTTGGGAGGTGAAAACAGGGGGTCAGGAATTCAATGCCATCCTTGGCTATGTAGTAGATTTGAAAACAATGTGGGGCTACTTGAGATCCTGTCTCAAAAAATAAAAACCAGGGGCTGAAGTGATGACTCAGCAGTTAAGAGCACTGGCTGCTCTTCCAGAGGACCTGGGTTCAATTCCTAGCACCCATATGGCAACTTACAACTGTCTGTAACTCCAGTTCCAGGGGATCCAACACCTTACACAGACATACATGCAGGCAAAACACCAATGCACATGAAATAAATTTAAAAATAAAAATAAAAAACCAAAACCAAACAAACAGTAAAGGCAGTAAAACACAGATACCTTTAAAGATTTATTTATTTATTATGTATACAGAAGAGGGCGCCAGATCTCATTACAGATGGTTGTGAGCCACCATGTGGGTGCTGGGAATTGAACTCAGGACCTCTGGAAGAGCAGTCTGTGCTCTTAACCTCTGAGCCATCTCTCCAGCCCAGACACCTTTAAATATAGCTCTTTCTATAAAAGCCTTTAAGCCCTTAGTCTTCCTAGATTTATATAAATTTTGCAGAAAAAAATTGAAATACTATTTTTCCAGGTTAAAGTGTCTCACTCTTGAATTCTCAGACTTTAGATTCCTACCCCCTCCCTACTGCTCCTTCTCTGTTTCTAGTCTATCCCACTGTCTCTAAGTGTGACCTGAGGGTAATACACCAAAAGATGTGTTTAAGGACTAGGGAGCGGCTCAGTGATTAAGAGTGAGCAGACTGAGCAGTCATGAAGACCTGAGTTCAAATCCCCAGCACCCATGTGAAGAAAGCCAGGCGAGGCTGCATATATGTGCCTGTAACCCCAGCTTTGGGGACTGAGGACAGGCAGATTCTGGGAGCTCAGTGGCCAGCCAGCCTAGTGGAAACATTAATCTTTGAGTTCGGTCAGAGACCCTGTCTCAAGAGAATAAGGTAGAGATTAACAGAAAAGGAGGCCCCACACACCCCACATTCTCTTCTGGTCTGTATGCACTCAAACACACATGCATACACAGTACATGCAGGAACACACACACACACACACATACACACACACACACACACACACACACACACACGTGTCTGGTCAGCCATCAGTGGCCTCCACATTAGCATCTGAGCAATCATCCTTTTCCTCACTTCCTTCTCCCCAGATAAGCTAAGCTCTGCACAGGCTCTCACAATTCCCTTTTCATGTGTACTAACACATGAAAAGTTTCTATATCCATCCTACTACAGAGATACCTGTTCATTCATGTTCATTGCTGCTCTAGTCACAACTAGCCAGAAATAGAAGCAGCTTAAATGTCCATCAGTGGGTGAATGGAAGAAAATACAGTACATTTACACAATGGAGCATTAGTCAGTTGTTAAGAAAAACAAAATTGTGAGATTTTCAGATAAATAAGTACAGCTGGAAACAATCATTTTGGGTGTTGTAACTCAGGCTCAGAAAGATAAAAGTGGATGTTAGCTTTGAATTTTCAGATATGTATGATTCATTTGGAATACCCATTGAGATGAGGAGATAACGAAGGGGTCATGGTGAGGGGAGCTTTCAAGAGAGGGGAGACAGTATCCAGTGGTCTAATGGGTTAAAGGAAAACAATGGAACAGGAAGGGTTAAACTGGGTAGGGGATGGGAGGGTGACATAGAGGAGGACAACAGAAAGAGATAACTAACACTAAAGGCTTTTTTAAAAGTCCTATGGAAACCTACCTTGTAGAAACCTAAAATGTAACATTAATAGTTCAAATGGCATCACACTGTAACAGGGTAACAATGCCCCTGCTGGACACTACAAACTAACAAATAAAAAGCCCAGTTCTCCTGGACAGTGGTGGTGCACACCTTTGATCCCAGCTCTCTGGAGAGAGAAGCAGGAAGATTTCTCTGAGTTCAAGGCCAGCCTGGTCCACAGAGAGAGTTCCAGGACAGCCAAGGCTACACAGAGAAACCCTTTCTCAAAAAACAAACAAACAGAAAAAACAAAACAAAAAAAGCCCAGTTCCAAGAATGCATTACCTCAGTTACCTCTTAGGGAGTTGTTGATCAGTGAGGTCTCCAAACATTCCAGGCTATTGCCAGTACTTTTGTGAATCCTCCAGAACTCGGTGGTAAGACAACTTGAGTCATGCAACCTGGAGAAATCAAGTCTGTACTCACATGGAACATTCATCTCTACTGGCTAGCTTTCATAAGGCTGGAAGATGCTTGCCCATCACTGGTGAATAGAATTAATCACCAGTCTCGCTCGGCTATGACTCCTACAAGCTACAGTAGTGACCACTCAGGCAAGACACACCCACAGAGTTGTATTGGCACAGATGTCACGGGAGTAACCAGTCACTTTCTGATTGGATTTAAGGCCTGCTCCACAAGATAGAACCCAGAGCCGGCACCATTATCAGGACCAAGAACCTATGGCTGGACAGATCATGGGCTATAGGGGAGAACCTATCATTATTATTCTGCTAAATGTATGTAGCATCCAACTGACTCCTTAATGGCTTATTGTTAGACACGTAGGTTAGTGCATCCCTCAAGCCTCATCTGAGAAGCCTCTTTTTTGCAGGAGATGGAGATTAACACAGAGACCCGCAACTGGCCAAGGTGCAGAGAGTAAAAGACTGTAGAATATTCAGCCATAAATGAGACATTTATATCACAATGCCTCTTCCCACGGCTCAGAGATCATTGCGAAAAGGGAGCAGAAAGATTGTAAGAGCCAGAGATGGTGGATAACTAAAAAAAAAAAAAAAAAAAAAAAAAAAAAAAAAAAAAAGAGTTTCCAGATGTCCCAGTGCCTGCATGAGCTCAAACCAGCTCAAACCAGACCACAGCCAGGGAGACAGACAGGCTGGAAGGCCTGCTCCCGCAGAGGGTTGGTAATTGACAGCTGCTGGGACACAGAGAGTCCATTTCCTTGAATGGCGTGGCCTCTGGTAGGTCAACCATTCTTCAGTGGAAGGCCACAAATCCAAGAATATGTGGGTAGCACAAATTTGACCTGATGGGTTTGAAAGGGAACAAACTATGACACAAAGTTAGGTGGGGTAGGAAAGGGTGGTGGATCTGGAAGAATTGGGGGAGAGGAGAGAATAAGATAAAAAAATAGGTTTTATGAAATTCTCAAAGAAACAATAAAAAGGGATTTTAAATTTAAAAAAAGATACAGATTATTTCAAATGATCACTTTGGGTTGCTATTGCAACTAATATGGATGGCTATTACCTTGGTGTAGCCTCTGTCTAAATGAACAAAAGGAAGCTGCCACTCCCCAAAGAAAGATAACCAAAGTCCACTCCCTTGACCAGCACTCAAAGTCTCCAGGTCTCAGATCCAAAGTCTTATAGTTCTGTGTGAATCCTGATTTTCAAAAAACAAAAACAAACAAAGAAAAAAACCCTTAGACTTAGTCAGTAGTTAGACTAAACAGTAAATATTACCATCTAACCACACACTCTAAAGAGCACACTGGAAACTGTTCTTTCCACTTACAATACAGTGAGCGAGGAAGTCCAGGCAGCTGTCCCTGTGCTTTCAAATGCTGAGTTCCCATGGGGTTTCACACTCTCTCTTCCACTGCTGCCTGCCTCCAGCTAGTTCTTCGGATAATCTGAAGGTTTTGCCCTAGAGTGAACCGAATCTTCATTTCTGACATGAAAAGGTGGGCTGGAACCATCATTTGCATTCTTATATCCCGGCTTCCTCGCTTCTGCTAATCCCTACTTGATATAATGGCCCAATTGAGTGCTTCATGGAACCTTATTACATCCTTTATTTTTTACTGTTACACAAGGTCAGTCAAGACAGGCAAAACTGTGAACTCTTTTTGGTTTAACTGTATGAGCAGGCATCACTCTCATATCTCAATTCAGTGAAGTCATTTTGGCCTTCTTAGTGGAAGTAAGTAACTGTGTACAACAAATACTAACCGAATGCAGGTGGGATATCCCTAATCCTCTCCAGAGGACCAGGGTAGATTCCCAGCACCACATGGCAGCTCACGACTATCCATAACTTTAGTCCCAGTGTTCCAGTACCCTCTACTAGCCTCTGCAGGCACCAAGCACACAAGTCAATAGTTTGTGAGTCACAATACTAGGAAATGGGACAGCCTATGTCAGTGAACAGAGAAAAAGATGAAGAAAAGGTGTGTGTGTGGGGGGGGGGGTACATGCTTGTATCCAGCATTTGGGAGGCAGCCGAAGGAGGGTCTCTGTGAAGTCAAGACTAGAGAGTTCCAGGACAGCTGGGGCTATGTAAAGAGACCCTGTCTCCAAAAGGAGGAAAGGAAGGAAGGAAGGAATGGAGGGAGGGAGGGAGGGAGGGAGGGAAGGAAGGAAGGAAGGGAGGGAGGAAGGGAGGGAGGGAGGGGAAAGAGGAGGGAGGAAGGGAGGGAGGAGGGAAGAGGAGGGATGGAGGGAAGGAAGGGAGGGAAAGCTAGTACATGCACACAGCAGAGTTTCATCCAGCCATAAAAAAAAAAAAAATGAGATCAGGACATTTGCAGGAAAACTGATGGGAAGTGCAAGTTATTATCTCAAGCAACGAACCCCAGACTCAGAAACACAAATACCACATGGCTATTCTCAGAACAGACAAGTTCTAGACGTGTGCATACATGTACGAGCAGGAATGAGACTTGAGGGGGAAAGATGACCTCAGGGAGATTTTTAATAAGGAAAAGAGAGTAATCAAACCCATGTGACCTGAAGGTGAGAGGGGTGGGAGTGGAAGGGAGCAAGGGAAGTGGGGGCAGGAGACTGAGGGGCAACAAAAGCAACTCCGAAAACTCGACTGAGACCCATTGTTTGTGTCCTAATTGTTAAAATAATGAGAATGCCGATGGCCTGAGTTCTAAGCAGCTGTAACCCCGAGATGAAAAGAGGTGGGGTTCATCCTTAGGGCTCTGTCAAACATGGCCTTTCAAACTCCATGGCTGGGTACCCAAGTACTTACTGTCCTGCTCACTACACTGATTCTGGATACACCAGTGCCCTGTCCAGGCCCTGGGGAAATTAAATTCGAATATGGGTTCAACTTCTCAGAGAAGGGGAGGCTCCGCCTCCAGGACATATCATTTCAGCATAGCCGGGGCGCCGTCTGCTGTCAGGAACACCATGGAAGCCCAAGGGATGCGCCTTGCCCTGCGGCTCCTCACATTTTCCCTGCTCGTGCAGATGCTTTCCAGTGATTTACAATTTAAAGGACTCAGAAGACAACTGTGTGAAAGCGGGTATCTTGGAGGTAAGCAAAAATGAACATTTGAACTGGAGGAAAACAGTGAAGGAAAAAGAAATCCAGGTAATCTGGATGGTATCGCTGATGACCAGCCAAACCCTCCTCTTATATCAAACTCCAGGGGTCTAGGGCTTCTGATTATATTGAGTTCCCGCTAGAGGTTGGAGAAAGAGGAAGACAGAAAAATAAAATCAACTCAAGTCTTTTCCAGAGAGAGAGTTTCAGTGACAAAAAAAAAAGATTGAGAATCATAAAAATTGAATTAATATTAAGGTATCTGAGAAATTCTCTCTCTCTCTCTCTCTCTCTCTGTGTGTGTGTGTGTGTGTGTGTGTGTCTGTGTGTGTCTGTGTGTGTCTGTGTGTGTCTGTGTGTGTCTGTGTGTGTGTCTGTGTCTGTGTGTGTCTGTGTGTGTCTGTGTGTGTCTGTGTGTGTCT
>CABHPP010138235.1:5027-15901 GCA_902168425.1 Peromyscus attwateri | reverse complement strand
TGTGTCTGTGTGTGTCTGTGTGTGTCTGTGTGTGTCTGTGTGTGTCTGTGTGTGTGGTATGAGTTTCGTTTCTATTCAATACATCTTCATAGGACCACTGTGTTAAATTCCTTGAATTCAGAGGGGCCAAGACCATCATCTGCACTCCCATGCCACTTATTTAATTTGCTTTTCATTTGAATTCTGATGGACACTTTGGGAAAGTCAGTGCAGAGACAGGGAATTCCCAGTCGTGGAAAGGACTATGGCTGGACTTCGTTAAGAACAACACTAACTTTCTTTGTCTCCAACATGGTCACCATGGCGCCTGCTGGAATCTACTTCTACACTATCAGGGAAAACCGGTGAGTCTAGGTGGGTGACCGAAGGGAGACAGGATGAGAGAGGACACTAGAGACCTGGAGGAGGGGATGGTTTGCCGGACTTGGCAGCAGAAACCGAGCCTTCAGGAGTAGATATGCCAGGTGGAAAGACTTTTTCACATCTATGTTTGTGTGCCCTGGTGATGAGTGGGAAGGGACCAAAGGAAGGGTTCCGAATGATGAGTACCAACAGACACCAAGTGAGATGTTGACTTCCAGAACCAAGGAAGTATGTCGAGATTCGGGAAGCGGGATGCTTAAAGTGAATAAGGAATACTGGGGAAGGTGGAGGGTGTGGTCCTTTTCCAAGTATCCTCTATCACACCGGCCCAGGCTCCAGACAGCTCAGGCTTACTGTCCTGTATCACATAGAGAGCATGCTCAAGGCATTATAACTTGCTACCCAGTGATAAAATCAGATTTATAAGGGAGGGGGAGAGCTTTCATAGTCCATAAAGAAAAGAGTGATGATTCTTTTAGTAAGAGGTTCTGAACCTGGGCTTCTTATCGACAGCAATGTGCAACCACCCTGTGAAGAAGGGAACCTGTTCCTTGTCCGTGTTCAGATACTACTTCAACAAGATAACGTCCTTATGTGAACCCTTTGTCTTCTCTGGCTGTGGGGGCAACAGGAACAACTTTAAAACTAAATACCTCTGCGAGTTCTATTGCGTTTTTAAACAGGTAAGGCCCTGCGGCCTCACCCCACTATTAATGATGCTGGATGGCTGGGATCACAGTTTTACAGGCGACACTTAAAAAGAAACAAGCGGAAGCCAGGCAGCAGTGGCACACGCCTTTAATCCCAGCACTCGGGAGGCAGAGGCAGGTGGGTCTCTGTGAGTTTGAGGCCAGCCTGGTCTACAGAGCGAGATCCAGGACAGGCTCCAAAGCTACATAGAGAAACCCTGTCTCGAAAAACCAAATAATTGGGGGAAAATGAGCAAGGACTCAAGAAATTACTTCCAGATACAAACAAGTCAGTCTTAAATGCCAATGTCCTGTGTTGTTCTCAAGCTGAAAAGCCTAGCCAGCCATGGTGACTTACTTGTGTAATCCAACATTCAGGAGTCTGAGGCAGGAGGATCATCAATAGTTTGACACTAGCCTGGGCTAGGTAGTGAGTTCCAAGTCAACTTGGGTTACATTTTTTTAAAAAAAATCATAAAATTAGAAAGAGAAGGTAAGGGATGAATCTGGGAGGAATTGGAGGAGGGGATAAATAGCATTAAAACATGTTATATGAAACTCTCAAAGACCTAGTAAAAAGTTTTTTAATAAAGAGGTCAGGGGGAAAAAGAAATTTAAAGCCCAAAGCAGCTGATACCTTGCTTTTCACTTGGAAGGACATGGATGCAGAGGTCCCAACTCTCCACCCAGCATCTCACTACTGTGGCAATGGATGGCCTGGGTCTTTGAGAACCTCATAGGTTGCTATTTGGTGGTTGTTATTAAAAAAAAAAAAAAAAAAAAAAAAAGCTAAGGGACTGTCAGGAGGATAGGAAGACCCCAGTCACAGTACAATGCCTGTCATGACTGTCTAAACAGAGAGCTCACACTCCGAAGCAGAGGTGCTGGTTGACCAATCTGCATATTCCCACAACCCAGCATTACACCTGTTTATTGATTGTTTCTAGATAGAACATTAGCAATAGACAGCTATGGAATTTGGGTGATACCTTAAGAACCACTTGAATGGGTCCTTTTAGCTATACTGATGATGATAATAATCACAAATTTTATTTATTAACAGAAGAACTAATCCAAAACCAGCCAGCCAATCAGTAAGCAAAAGCAAATAGAGGATGAGAAAAATGATGCTGAAGCTGTGCCGAGTGAATAAAGTTGAAATCTCTGACAACATTTAGAATCCAAAACTCTTGTTCATTTCCTTGCCTAGTCAATCCTCCCCACTGGTTAGCTGTGAACAATTTTAATTGAGTATTTCCTGAACTTCAGCCACATTAGGAATTCATGTATCACTTCTATCTAAGATGCTTCTGCTATAAACTATATATGACCCCTACGGGCACCAGCCCACTTCCTTTCATGAGTCAATCACTGTGGCAATCCTTATTCTTTGCTCTCTAGCTGACTTTGTTTCTGAATTTCATTGCGGATCAAAACAATTGTTCTCGAATTGCCACATCCAGTTCTCGAATCTGCCACAAATCAACTGGCCACCCACCTTCAGGCATGTTCATGTTCTAGGGAAGCATCTCTGGTGTTAGGATCCTGCCATCACTCCTGCACATGTGCAGCTCGGGGGTCTTTAGTCTTACATCATCAGGGGGTGCTGGCGACTACCTTAAAAAGCAGGATGCAGACCCCACGCTCTCTCTCTGCTCTCTCTCTGTTCCCTGCTCTGCTCTGCTCCCTCCCCCCACCATCTTTCTCTCTCTCCAGGCCTGGCTCTCCTCTCTCCTATCCCCTCCTTCCTCCCAATAAGGCTCTCTGTAAGTCTGGTCGTCGTCGTCATGGCCATGGCTCATGACTTTTCTGCCAGTAGCCAGCACCGCCTCCAGCGCCGCACCTCCGGCAGGCACCGTTTATCTTTCCTCTGGCATCCCAGTAGCACTATAGAAGTCACAACATGGCAGCTGGGAGCTCCAAGTCTTGAGGTGTCACGGTGTGGAGGGTCACTAACCTCTGCTCTGATTGTTTAAATTCTTGTCAACAATGGGGCCTCACAAAGGAATCTATATATGAACCAGTACCCTAGTGTCCATAATGAAGAGCTATGTCCCCAAATGAGTCAGCTTCCAGTGCTTCCAGCTCAGTCTGAACACCAGCAACCACAGACCCTATAAGGGCACAACTTTGGGAAACCCTTGAGAAGTGGCAGAAACCCTAGATTAGAGCCTTAGCATTCACTCCATCTCCCAAGGGACCACTGCAACACAGAGGTGGTGCGGACAAAGGAAACAAGAAGGTTCTAGTAGCCTCTAAGAATTGGGTCAAAATCTTCAAGTCCAGTATCCCAAACTATGCTGTGTTCAAATAAAATTTTGTTCTCAGGCCTGACACCATAGAGTTGATTTACCTGGCACCCATTTATGGGATTGTGGAACGTTTTTTCTCTCTCTGATCATACTAAGATTATACTAAACAAGGCTCATAGAGACTGAGTGATATTCACAGACCCTGTATGGGTCTGAGCCAGGTCCTCTGCATATACACTATAGTTTTGTAACATGGTGTTCTTGTGGGACTCCTAACGGCAAGGGAGGGGGTGTCTGACTTTTCCCTGCTCTTGGAACCCTTTTCCTCCTACTGGGTTGCCTCATCCAGCCTTGATATGAGGGCTTGTGCCTAATCTTATTGTAATTTGTTATGCCATGTCCATGTTTGGTTGATATCCCTGGGAGGCACCATCTTGGCTAAGGTCAAAACAGACAGGTCATATGACCTCACCGCCATCTTTACTAAGGGCAGCATGGGCGGTGGTGGGAGATTCAGCGGGGCCTTCCCACACTGGAGAGGTAGCAGGTGGTGTTGTATCATTACTGCAGTTCATTCCTCTGCTGCAGCTAAGGTGGATGGGGCTCAGAGAGGTAGCAGGCAGTCCAGGTATGAGTCTACTGCTGCTTTTCAGATGTCCTATCCCTACTCCAGTTCAGGAGACTTTCTCATCCATCTATTTCTGAGGATGGCATTTTACACCCGGGTGAGGAGGGTGGGGGAGTGGGGGGATCCCAGAGGGGATCCCACGAGCGCAGGGATACATGCTGGGCAGTGAGAGAGGGAGACAGAGAGGGGCGGTGAGGGAGAGAGAGAGGGGAGTCCAAGGGTGTGAAGCAGAAGGGGAGAGAGAGAGAGAAATGGGTGGAGTTTTCCCTTAAGAATAGGCTTCTACGTCAGAGCACGGTGGCGCCAAGGGGCAGGGTCAGAATATTAACAACTTCCCAGAAGATTTCACCTCAGTGATGCTGGTCTCTGCTTAATCAACACTTGATTTCTTAGGTCCAGCTGACCAGTAATATCAAGTATCCCAGTGCTACAAGCCGCAAAAATATACAAAGTAGGATTTCAGCTGATTATGACAAAGCTAATACCTGGAAGAAGCCAAGGGCCTTCCAGAGGTCAAGCTGAGGCTCAAGGAGCCTTGGTGATATTGGCTTTTGATTATCAGCCATTTTCTGCTATGAGTTTCTTGTGTGGTATCGTAGCTTTTCCATCATTTACTGGGCACCATTTCCCCTCTACTAAAGGAATATTTAGATAACCTTGTGTGCTGACAGCTATGCACAGCCAGAACCCCAGTTCAAGCCTCCCTGTAATTATCATCATTGGCAGCATCCGGCCAGGTCCAGCCCCAGACGGAGGAAAGTACCTTATCAGAGATACCTCTGTACTCTCTAAGAACAGACTTAAGCATCCAGGCTACCTGTTTGAGAAGGCCTGGCGGATGTGCCAATTAAGCTTTACTTCCTCCTTTCCCGAACCTTACCTCTAGTTCCAGATCTCCCTTTAACTATCACCAGAGGCATCTAGCTGTACACAGGTTGCCTAGCAACTGAGCACACTTTCCCTCACCCTGCAGAAAAAACGGCAGATAGCTTGGACAGATAGGAGCCACAGAAAAAAGAAGGCAGTTTTATTTTCTCCCATTGACCTAGCAACTTATAGATTCTTAACATTTTCTACCAATCACGTTTAAGATTATAGTTGAGCACATAAGATCCCTCTTCTTAGATATTACCCAAATTTAGCCTTTAGTTAATTCATTTCCCCATTGGTCACTTCCCTTTGGGGTTGCAAATGATAATTAACAGTTACTGCCTCTCTATGTGATTCTTATCACCCCTCCATTTGACCCTGGAAGCCTGGCTTTGCACTGCCAAGGGAATACTGCTTGTAAGTGTATATATACCGGGACTTCCAGGGCACAGAAGGAAGAAGAAGATTTGAAAGAATAAATGACTGGACTAAGAGCTCTGTGTGCTGCGACTCTATTTCCCAAAAACAGTCCTCACCGTTCATAGTTCTCTCTCCTGAGCCCCTGGCATGTATAATATTAAGGCTGGTCCCTCTATTATTATATAAGATCCCAGCAAAGCAAATTTTTGCTTTAGTAGTTCTGGTATCTTGTTAATCACAGCTGATTCTTCAGCCCCAGCTAACCAAAACCACAGAATTTTCGTTTGTTTGTTTCTCAAGACAGGGTTTCTCTGTGTAGTTTTGGTGCCTGTCCTGGATCTCACTATGTAGACCAGGCTGGCCTCGAACTCACAGAGATCCACCTGCCTCTGCCTCCCGAATGCTGGGATTAAAGGTATGTGCCACCACTGCCTGGCTGAGCCACAGAATCTTAATTCAAAATAACAAATGGCCCTGACGGAGTCTTTAAAATCCCCTCTGAAACTTCACAAGCCAGGCCTCCATCCTCTGCACTTGTCTCAATATTCTTATCTTCCAAGTTCCCACAGAATATTCCACTGAGCTCTTAGCACTCAATGGCTCTTCTAGCCCAAAGTTCCAAAGTCCTTCCACAATCCTCCCCAAAATATGGTCAGGTCTGTTACAGCAATACCCCACTATCTTGATACCAACTTGTCTTAGTTAGGGTTTCAATTACTGTGATGAAACACGATGATCAAAAAGCAAGTTGGGGAGGAAAGGATTTATTTAGCTTATACTTGAACATTGCTGTTCATCATTAAAGAAAGTCAGGACAGGAACTCAAACAGGGCAGGATCCTAGAGGCAAGAACTGATACAGAGGCCACGGAGGGGTGCTGTTTACTGGCTTGCTTCCCATAGCTTGCTTAGTGTGATGGAATTCCTAGCCACTCCCCCATGACCACACATGCACTGGCAAGATGATTAGTCATCCCAGGGCCTTACATACTACGTAATCCGTGCAATGCATGATCACATAATCTATGTGCATGCATGGCATAGCTAGGTAAGCCCATATGTGCATGTGCAGGGGAATCCATAAAAGTGGGTCCCACGTACCCCTTCCCCTCTCTTCCTGCACAATCATTCCCCATAGGCCTAAGCACCCACTTCTGTTCCCTTCCCCTAATAAACTCTTATAGTGGGTTTTGTTGTACCTCATGGCTTTTCTTGCAAGGTAAAAAGCGCCACTTAATAAATAGCACAGCGTGCTTCCTTACAGAACCCAGAGCCACCAGTTCAGGGGTGGCACCACATACCATTGGCTGGGCCGTTCCCCATTGATCACAAATTGAGAAAGTGCCTTACATCTGGATCTCATGGAGGCATGTCCTCAACTGAGGCTCCTTCCTGTAGCGTGAATTCTAATTGATCTTAATAATAAAAACCCAGCGGCAGCCGAGAGGTGGCTGGGAGGCTAGGCGAGCGCGCTGCGGCGTGCGAGGTGGCCGGTTCGGATCCCGTCCCGACCTGCCTGGAGACTGCTGACGTCACTATCGATCCGATCGATGATTGGTCCCTCCCGCATTGATCCATTAATAATCGGAAAAAAAAAAAAGTTTAAAAAAAAAATAATAATAATAAAAACCCAGAGTCAGATATCAGGGTAAATGCTAAAAGATCAGAAAGGCAAAGAAGCAAGCCACAGCCACACTTCTTACCTCACCAACTCCTCAGCCAGAAAAAGAGCTGATACACACACCTACACATATATATACACACACATACATACATACATACATATACACACGTAAATAATAAAATCTTAAAACATGTTAATAAGACCAAGGTTGAGAAACCCTCCATTAACATGGCTTCAGGTGGTAGCACAGATCCTGGACATCCTCTTGGCCTTTGATGGTGACATGGGCCACAGATATTACACAACACAGTTGATGGCTTCTGGCACAGGGGTCTGGGTGGGGGTAAAGCAAGTAAGGAGAGATGGAGTAAGGAGAAATAGAACACGATTATCACAGCATGGCAAAGGCAGGCAGGCATGGCACTGGAGAAGCTGCTGAGAGTTTACATCTGATCCCAAGCATGAGGCAAAGAGAGCTAACCAGGAATGAGATAAGTTTTTGAAACCTCAAAGCCCATCCCCAATGACACACTTCCTCTAACAAGACCATGCCCCCTAATCTTTCCTAAACAGTTCCACCAACTTGGGAGCAAACATTCAAATATACAAGTCTATGGAGGCCGTTCTCATTCAAACCACCACATTCCACTCCTTGGCCCCCATAGGCTTGTGGCCATATCATAATGCAAAATGCACTTGGTCTAACTTCAAAAGTTCCTGTAGTCAGTCTCCCCATAGTTTCAAAGTCCAATGTCTCTTTTGAGACTCAAGGCACTCTCCTAACTGTAACCCCTGTGAGGTCAAAGGGCAAATTACATACTTTTAACATACAGTGGTATGAAACAATCATTAGCATTCTAAAAGAGAAGAAAGGGAGAATAGTGAGGAAACGCTGGACCAAAGCAAGACTGATCCAGCAAGACAAACTCCAAATGGTCTGGGCTATCCAGTAGATGCAGGGACAAGCTTATATGGCTCAGTGGGAGGGGCCGGCATATGTGCACATGTGTCTGCAGGTATGCTCACTTGTGCACATGTACATGGAGGCCACTCTCCACTTTATTCCTTTGAGGCAGGGTCTCTCCCTGAACCTAAAGTTCAAATGTTTTGGCTAGACTAGCAGCCAACAAGCCCTAACAGTCCTCCTGCCTCTACCTCCCACAGCACAGGGGTATTACAGTGCAGGTGCCTTTGAGAGCGTACCTCACTTGTTACATGAGTTATAGAACATGAACTCAGGTCCCCTGATTGTTCAACAAACACTCCTAAGCACTGAGACATCTCTCTAGCCCCTGTTTGACTTTCTGTTGTTGCTGGATTATTTTTTCTTGTTGTTACTGCCGTTGAGACAGTCTCTGCCTCAAACTTCCTTTATGGCCAAGGTTAGCTAGCCATGGACTTCTGATCTTTCTGCCGCCACCTCCCAAGTGCTATTGTTACAAGCATGTAAAACGCCACATCCAGTGCGTGTTGTGCATGCCAGGCCAGCACGGTACCAGCTAAGCCACATCCTTAGACTCTTGCTTTGATTTTGAGTTTCAGTACTAAGAAGAAACAGGAAAGGAAGGAGATCAAGCTGTTCCTTCTATCCCGCCTCAGCTGGAAAGCCTCCATTTGTGGTGCTGTATTGTGTACCCTAATAAACTTGCCTGAGGATCAGAGGACAGAGCCGGCCACCAGATTAGACATAGAGGTCAGGCAGTGGTAGCACACACCCTTAATCCCAGCACTGTGGGGCGTTTACTCACCAACCCCACAGTTCCCCAGAGTTTTCTTGAGTGTGAGCAGCAGGAAATATTAGATAGAAGGATTTATATTGTGGAGATAAACAGAAAGTACAGGACAGCCTCGAGAGGGCCTGGAACCTTTTCCAACAGGCCCTGACTGTCTCTGCCCCAGGGTTTTTATAGAGACGCCAAGGGGTGGAGCAAAAGACCTCCTCCCCCAGCACAGCCAAGTGCAGACCATTTCAGACACCTGCACTCAGGCCCGTGGCCCTAATCATCCTCTATGCGGACCTGCTGGGTAAAGCCACGAGGAACCCGAGAACAGGCTCCCACAGGTCCCCCTTTCTTAATATATAAAAAATAACTCATTATTGATGGCTTACAGCAATCTCCATAGCTGTTACACCTCCCAGTGTGGAGTAGAGGAAGATAAAGATGGTATTTCTCTTTTGGATTAGGTCCAAGGTGACTACAGCAATCTTAGCTGCCTCAAGCCCTTTCTAAACCAAAAACTTAATGCAATCGCAAACTTAAAGAATCCCTTAGCTTCATCATTACCAGTAACAAGTTAACATAAATATTGCTATACATAGTCACAATTCTCCCAATCTTACATCTTTAACTCTTAATAAAATCATTTGAATTTTCTTGCTAACAGAACATAGGAAAAACTTCCAATGTTTCCCATCAAACTTAAATAACTCCACAAAACCAGGGTGCATTAATATCAATAGGTTAAACATAATTTCTGCAAACATAATTCAACCTTAATTCACTCATAACTCCTCCTTTTCTTTATAATTTTTTAAAACAAACTCAAACCTAGTTAGAAAACCCAAACTCATACAATTCCTACAAATCCATATTGAAAAGCAATATTCTTAATCTAACCATTAACACTTGGAAAACTTTTAGCAAAACATCCAAAAGCAGTTTCTTAATAAAACTCTTTACACTTTAAAAGTAGTCTTAGTATACCCCATTTGCATTTCTTACTAACAAAATATGACATTAATCCACTCAAACAACAAGAAAATATTTTTTAAATTAAATAGACTAAGGAATATTAACTCTCCCTTTATAATTTTTAAGCAAAGGCTAAGCAAAGTCTCAAGCCTAGTTAGAAAACCCAAACTTTTCCATTTAAACAGTTCCATTTGCAACACAAGACCAGTTCCAAAAGTAATTCCATTTTTACATAAACAGTTCCATAAAACAATTCATGAATCACCAGTTAATAAAGCATATATGCATATACAAAATTGCATCTTGACTCTAGGTAGAAACAATAAATTTCTTCATTTAAACAGTTCCATTTTTAACCCAATTCCAGAAAACAGTTCCTAGGTCATTACTATAAGTAAACTCAATTATCCCATTGCAATGAAGTCACTATTGTTCATTTCATTTCTTAAGTCCCAAAATTCAAATGATAAATTCTGGTACTAGCCTTCCAAATATGAAGAAATCCATAACCAAAATCTTTTTGTAGTTTTATCTCACTTTAAGTTCAAAAAGTTCAAAAAAGTAAATTCTTGTATCAGGCTTTCACTTCCAAATATGAAGAGACGTTTTACAACCAAAACTTTTTGCAATTAACAATTTTAGTTCAAACAAGCGTCTCTGCAACTTTTGTTCTCACAGAGACCTTTCTAGGTACAGTAGTATTCTAAACCGCACTGTTTTTGATGTTAGCTCAGGTTTTTCTGTGTTGCGCTGATTTTCCACGGATCTCAGCTGCGGATGCCTTGTTGTGCTGGTTCTGGCATCTGCCATTCTTAGCTTCTTAGCGACTTCTGGAGCTTTTGAAACCATTCAGACTGCCTGCTTTGCAGTCTACTAGGACACTATCTTCTGTGTCTCAGGTTCTTTCACCATGTACATTAAGAATAGACTCACACTTAACATTTACACTTTTTTTTTTTACAAACTCACATATAACATATTTTGCCTTGCAAAGCATTTAGACTCACATTCAACATTTACACTTTTTTACAAACTCACATATAACGTTAACATCTACTTATTTATACTCCTTAAGGAAACTATAGAACTACTTTAGCAAATATATTTCTTATTTACTTCTAATATACTTATATTCATTCCATCTTCTTATTTCTTATTTAAACTTACATTTACAACTAGCATCTTTACTTCTTACAAGCTTATTAAGACTACCTTAGATACTTCTTGCAAGCTTATATTCTTAAAGGAACTCCATAGATCTATTTTACAAACTTATATAGGGCTACCATTAGCATATATCTTAACTTAGCAAACACCTAAAGATTTCTTAACACAG
>CABHPP010138234.1:3298-48298 GCA_902168425.1 Peromyscus attwateri | reverse complement strand
ACACACACTTCCAGATTCCCTCCACAGCTCCCTGAGGTGACCACAGACACACAGAAGGGACGGGGCACTAGGAAAAGTGTCTCCCAGGATGTTCTCTTACCAGACACTGCTGTACCTTCCTGATAACCAAACTCCTTTTATGGGAATCTAAAACCAAGGTGTCCAAGTGTCTCTTCCCCAGGCCGATCAGAAAATGCATACAGCGAGAGGGGGGAACTGAAGCCAGGAAGCGGGACCTACAGAGAGACCAGAGGATGGAGGAAGGCAGTGTCTGTTCTGCACTGTCCCCTGAGACCAGAGGCAACAACAGCACCAGACACCACACCAGGGACGTCCTGTAAGCATGACTGCTCCCACAGATGCGCCTCGTGTCTGAAAGCAAGTCTCCTTCCTATCACACTCCAATTTAGGGTCCATGTGGAACACCGTCTACTCAGAGCTCAGAAGTAATCCCAGACTCTCAGGTCCTGAGATGTCTAAGGCGTTTTCCACCCTGCCTCTGGTTCCTTAACAAAGCCCAGAGGGAAAGAATGGCAAAGTCTGAGGACATTCTCCCCCCCCCCCCCCCCCCCCCCCCCCCCCCCGCCCATCTGGTGGCTGAGTCAGAAAGGGGCTCAATGCTCACGTACGGAAGGGTAGCCAAGAGGAATGGGGGCAAGGAGGACCTTGAGACTTCCCAGTATTTCCATGCCAAACAATTGACCTGCAAGGTAAACACGGGGAACTTAGCCAAACAATAAAAAAATCAAACACAGACAGTGTCCATTTGTGTAACAGAGTGCCTCCTAGTGTAAATACCACTCCTTTGACACTAATAGCCGAGGAAACTGAGACTGTAATAAGATGAATGTATGCATTAAGTATGAGAACAATTTCACTTATGATTACAAAAGAGTGAGATAGCATCTTAATGTCCACCGATAGGAAGTCAAACATCTGGCATGGGAATAGAACAGAATATTATATGACCGTTTTTACTTTTCACTCTATTTGTTCATTGATGCGTATGAGCAAGCCTGTCCCAGCAGGCATTTAGAGGACAGAAGACAACTTTGAAGTCAGTTCTCTCCTTCCACCGTGTGTGGCCCAGGGATTCTGAACTCGGGTGTCCAGGCCTGACAGCAAGCACCTTTACCTGCTGAGCCATCTTTCTGGCCCTTATGCAACTATTTTGATTTAATGACAGAGATTTATATAGTAACATAATGCTTGTATACAGAGAGAGGAAGCTGGTGTGGGTTCATGTGTTCTTATGTCACACAAACTCTAAGGGACACAGAGGTCTTTGTGCTCACAGATGAGAACTAAGGGCACCTGCAATGAGATCTGCTATCTGCCCAGAAAGCTGGGCGAGGACATGGTTTCTATATCTGGTTCTAGCCAGTTCCATAGTAGGTCTGTATGATTCTGGTAGAAACGTCTTTAGATACCACAGTCAATCCAGGCCTGGCCCTGGCATCAGGAGAGAGCTGGAAGCAGAACACTCCAGGGGTACCTGATCTGGCGAAAGCAGGGAGAAGTTGTTCTCGAAATACTGGAAGTGGGCCAGGAAGACATGGGCACTCATGGCATCGATGTGTGAGCACTGCACGCCTCTCACCAGCTGCCCAGCACTGGGGAACAAGACCAGGACCTCTGAGAAGGGGGAAGGAGGGGAGAGGAAAGGAGCCAAAGAAGGCATGCTCCACCCAACTCGGGCTGAGCACCAAGTAGCACTAAATCACGATTTCTAACGTCCCGACAAACTCTGCATTTCAATATTTGGTCTGCAAAGTATTATTTGGGGAGAGTCTAGAAACAGGAAGTAGATCAGATGTAGAGGAAGTAGGTCAGTAGGGGCAGGTCCTTGGGAATATGGCTACTTCCTGTCTCTGTTTCCTGGCCCACCATGATGTGAACTGCTGTGCTCCACTCCACCCTCCCTGCCATGATGGACTGAAGCCCTGACAGTGTGAGCTAAGACAAAAATATTCCTCCTTAAGTCGCTTTCTAAAAAAACTTCTTTAATGCATTTAGTGTGTGTGCATGTGTATGTGTGCACACTAACACCCATGTACATGGCACACATGTGGAGATCAGAGGACAACTTGCAGGGCTTGGCTCTCTTCTTCTATAATGTGATTCTATGGCTTGACCTCAGGTCATCAGGCTTAGCAGCAAGTGCCTTAACCCGCTGAGCCATCTCACTGGCCCTCACTTGGTTTTTGGTATTTTCCCACAGCTCAGAGGGCCCTGCTCAGAAATCAGGCTTCCCTACAGAAGGCTTCGTGGGGTTGTTGAGGCCAGGCTGTCACCCTGCCCTACCTCAGGATCTCCTCGGGCCTTTCCGTGGTCTTTTCCAGAAGCTCATACAGGAACAAGGCCTGAAACAAGAGAGAAGAGACAGTGGTAGGGCCCAGCGCAGGCCCCCCAGTGAGGCCCTGTGGGGAAAGCACATGTGATCTCACCTTACAGATGGGGAAACTGAGGCTGAACACGGAGTGTTGCTAACTCAAGGCCCTCCAACCACTAAGTGGCTGAGCCAGAATCTGAAATAATGTCAGGAGCAATCTCAGAGCACAGCCTGCCACACTCCAGATGATTCTCCATGCTCCACAGCCGTGGTTCTCAGCCTGTGGGTCATGACTTCTTTGGGGTCCAGTGACCCTTTCACAGGGGCCTGTAGTTGGAAGTTTTCCTGTCCCGCCTGGCCCACAGTCAGGACAAATCTCTCTCACCCTCAGTCCCACAGCTACTTATAAAGTAATCACTCAGAGGCTTAATAGTATTTACAAACTGTATGGACTAATGGCTCAGGTTTCTCACTAGCTAGCTCCTATAACTTAACCCATTTCTATTAATCTATAAGTTGCCATGTGGCTGTGGCTTACCAATATTTTCACACCTTGCTTCTCCTAGCAGCGGCTGGCATCTCCTTCCTCTCTCTCCTTTCTTCTTCCTTCCTATCTGCTTGAATTTCCTGCCTGCCTCTAAGCTGCCTTGCCATAGGTCAATACAGCTTTATTTATCAATCAATCAGAGCAGCACATATTCACAGCCTACAGAAAGACATCCCACAGCAGGGGCCACCTAAGACCATCTGCATATCAGATATCTACATTACGATTCATAACGGTAGCAAAATTACAGTCATGAAGTAGCAACAAAAATAATTTTATGGTTGGGGGGTGACCGCAAAAGGCGGAACTGTTTTAAAGAGCTGCAGCATTAGGAAGGTGGAGAACCACTGCTCTAAAGGCTGAGTGAAGAGCAGGAGCACAGAGTGGCAGGATTGAAGTCTTACTACTTCAGCTTTACGAAGCTGCTGCCCTGTGAAGGGCTCGATGTGGTCCCTCTTTGTGTGCCCATCTGCTAGTCCTGAACCCGAACAGCAACAATGATGCGACCAGCAGGGACCAGAAAGTAACATCAATAAAGGAGCTCATGCCCACAGCACACACTCCCCGCAAACCCTCCCAGGTGAGCACTCCAGAATGCTAGAGCATAGGCAGGGGAGTCATTTGTTTTAAGGAATGAAATTTTACAGAATACCTAACTTGCAGAAGCGATCAAGTGCGACATTTGTCTATTTTATAGACTCTAAAACTTTGAACGTAATTCCCCAAACGCAGTAAATTATGAGCTGGAGTTAGACAGAGGCTTCTGCTATGTGACAGCTGAGGGCCTCAAAGTCTCATAAAGGCCTAGGCAAAAAGAGTCAGGGAGTAGATGGACGGTTCAAGTGCTCTGTGTATGGTCCCTGAGGTTTCCAAGGACAGTAGGCCTGGGAACCCTCTCACAGGCTTCCCAATCTCAGGGGATGAAAACTCCGTTAGGCCAGCTGCTGGGACAAAAATACCCGGAGTCTGTCTACAGAAGTATGAATTTCCAAACTAAAACAAGTGTTCAAGCTGCTGAACCTGGCAGTGGTTTGTCACATGGCAACAGAGTGCTACAACACTGTCCAGCTTCGTGAAAGACCCCACAGGACATGCCCTGCTGTTCTGTTCACTTTTGCACTCCTGGTTCCTGAGTGGTATGGGAACACGGCAAGTGTGGGCTCGACGGACATTTCCAGAGCCTAGACAGCTGCTCAGTGGACAAAGTGCTTTTCACACAGGCGTGAGGACCTGAGTTTGCATCTCCCAAACCCATGTAAGAGTTGAGCACAGTGGCACACATATGTAATCCCGGGTCCTCTATGGGGAGATGGAAGACAGAGGCAAGGAGATCCCTGGGAACTCCTAGGCCAGAGTACTGGTTGGCTTTGTGTGTCAACGTGACACAAGCTATAGCCATCAGAGAGGAAGGAGCCTCAGCTGAGGAAATGCCTCCTTGAGATCCAGCTGTAAGGCATATCCTCATTTAGTGATCAGTGGGGGAGGGCCCAGCCCACAGTGGGTGGTGCCATCCCCGGGCTGCTGATCCTGGGTTCTATAAGAAGGTAGGCTGAGCAAGCCATGGGAAGCAAGCCAGTAAGCAGCACCCCTCCATAGCCTCTGCATCAGCTCCTGCCTCCAGAATCCTGCAGTGATGAACAGCAACGCTGAAGTGTAAGCCAAATAAACCCTTTCCTCCCCAAGTTGCTTTTTGGTCATGGTGTTTTGTCGCAGCAATAGAAACCCTAACTAAGACAACCAGCTAACTTGGAGTATGCCTCAGTGACCAACAAGAGACCTTGTCTCAAGCAAAATGGAAGATAAGAACTAATACTCAGGATTGTCCTCTGACCACCACATACACGCACCATGGCACACTACACACACACACACACACACACACACACACACATTTCAGAAGTGATCTCTGGGCTCAGTCAATAAAGCATGAGGACATGGGCTTGGTCCCCAGAACCTACAAAAAGAAGCAAGATGTGGCTACACTGGTGGTGTAAAGACAGGGATCCCTAGGACTCCCTGGACAGCCAGTCTAGCTGAATCAGCAAGCTCTAGTGAGAGCTGAGAGACTCTGTCTCAAAAAGCCAAGTAAAGGGTGATTGAGAAAGGCACCTGAGGTGGAATTCTGGCCTCCACACACATGCATACACATGCACACACGCACACACCTACACACTTGCAAAATAAATCACTTCAGAAGCAAATGAAAATGAAAGTGACTAACTCAACAGAAAGTTGGGGAAGGTTCCATGACCAGGTATCAGCCTCAACGGCACCTTCTTTTCCAAGCAGCCTGGATGCTGGCAATCTCTAACCGTAAATATAGTGGTGGGTAACGTTTACAGCATGCTGCTCTTGGGCTGGGTGTCCTATGTCACAATTGTTACCCATAATCATCCTCATTTTGGACATAAGACAACTGAGGCCATGAAAGGAGAAGTCACTTCCCCACAGCTAATAAATGGCAGGCAGAATCCATCCTTACACCTTGTCTAACTTCTTACCACATACTACTTTGCTTCCTGGTCTCAATAATAAAAACAAAGTGTCTTTATCAATCTGACCCTAAATAGGTCATTCCCATAAAGACAAATAGTGAGAAGTGCGTGTCCAGAATTGGCCGCGTAATTCAGTGGAAATGCGCTCACCTGTCATGTGGGAGGCCCTGGGCTCCATTTTCCGCACCACAGAAGGAAATACAGGGTTGATCTGCGAGCACTTCAGTCCTACCTGGCTCCTTCGAAGCTCCTTTTCTTTCAGGACTGTAGCATTGAACCGGGATTCTTTCCACAAATCATAGAGAGACAGTTCCTTAAAGAGAGTTCTCGGCACCTCCACAATGCCTGAAGCACTGGCATCTTCTGCTTCCATCAGCTGCCAAAATTGAGAAGAAAGCTAGAGCAGAAACTGAGGAGAGTGTACCGTGGTCAGAGGAACTCTGTCTGCAAGGGAAGAAGCACCACCAGGGGCCACATGTTCTGAATTCAGAACACCCGCATACTAACTGCCAAGATAACTCCAGCCAAAATAAAGGGCCCAAAGTCCTAGCCTAATCACAGACTCTGAAAACCATACCCTCTGTAAGCCACGTGGCTAAGGACTGGACAGTTGCCTCTCACCTTGCTGAGGATACCTTGCTGCTGGACAGGTGACAGGTCAGACACGTGCTGGGAAGCAGGGCTTCTCAGGACCTGCCAGAGATCCTTGTGATCCATGTTGTAGAAAGCTTGTGTGCTGACCCCCGCCAGCAGCACGCCCATCTGGCTGACGCTGTAGAAGGACAGCACCTAGAAGAGAAACAGCCAGGAGAACCATGCTCTCTCAGACATTTACCAGGCCAACCTGATGCAGGTCCTGGGATGGGTGACAGCCAAGGGGCCCGATGGGAAGCAAGGTGGATGAAGTACTCATGGACCTTCCTGCCTTTTATCAGGAAAGAGAGTTAAATACCAAAGCATGAGGCCACAGTAAGCTCTCTGGTAGGCAAGCCCAGAGTGAACAGAATAAAAAAGTGGCAGCCTTTGAGCCATTGATGGACTTTTGGTTTTGTTATTTGACACTAGGGAAGAGACTACCCTCTTTATCCATGGCAGGGATGGAATGAAACAGTCTCCCTCTGCTTCCTGGAATTATTTGCACAGAAAATGCCATCATGGACCACCAGAACCTCAGTCAAGGTCCAGAAAAGCTAAGGTCTTCAGAGCCTCAAAATGAAGTCACCATGAACCTACAGGACAAATGCTGGCATTGGCCTTGAGTACAAAAGCGAACATGAGTGAACCATGGTTATCTTCATTAGGGTTATCATTGTATGATGAAACACCATGACCAAAAACCAAGTTGGGGAAGAAAGGGTTTATTTGGCTTACACGTCCACATTGTAATCCATCCTTGAAGGAAGTTAGGGCAGGAACTCAAACAGAGCAGGAACCTGGAGGCAGGAGCTGATGCAGAGGCCATGGAGAAGTGCTGCTTACTGGCTTGTTCCCCATGGATTGCTCAGCCTGCTTTTTTTTTTTTATAGACCCCTAAACCACCAGCCCAGGGATGGTACCACCCACCATGAGCTAGGCCCTCTCCCATCAATTACTAATTAAGAAAATGCCCTACAGGCTTGCCCACAGCCAGATCTTATGAAGGCGTTTTCTTAATGGAGGATCCCTCCTCTCTGATGACTCTAGCTTATGTCAAGTTGATACAAAACTAAAACTAGCCAGGACAATGGCCATGGTGCCATGGTGGAGCTGGCATTCATAAGCAGACTCCAAAGCAGATGCCTTGGGCTTTGCCCACTGTGACTTTGGCAACTCAGTCCCTTACATTCTCTGTGCCCTGTGTGAATAACCTCAGAAATGAAGGTTGTTAACACCACTGAAATCATGAGGATGATAGGAAGACTAAATAAATTAACCCACTTAGAACAGATCCTGGCATACAATAAGCACTTCATAAATGTGTGTTATTATTTTCATACTGGAATTGGTCCCAACCCAACTGTCAAGAGCCAGTTGACATCCTGGGAAGTGACTAAGTACGTGAACAGAAAGAGTGGGATGCCCAAGCGCTTCGGAACCAAGTCTCTGGGGCCTGGAGCCTTTTTAACTGGACCCAACATAGAGAGAGCTCTCCCCACACAAACCATAAGAAGGTCCAGCCAAGAGCTACAGGGTGGACCAAGGCGCCTCCCCTCTAAACAGGACTTTCTTCCCACACAGTTCTCTCTCTGCAGCCCAGGGCTGAGACAAAATAGCATCATTCCTGACACCAGTGTGATGGGTAATGATAAGTATTTTTAAAACATCCCCCGGTAGTGGATAACTCCACCGATACAATAAGCCAAATCAAACTGAATTAGAAGTCCAGATTTAATGAGCAAAGCATTCCCAGGTGCTCTCAGGGCGGGAGAAGAAACCAGGAGGCTGCACCCAAGGAAGAGGCCTTAAACATCCTGTAGATGTCTTTGTACAGCTCCAGGGGAGGAGCCACTGCTTGGCAGCCTTTCTTTGGGCGGGGTCTGGAATGAAAGGAGTGGAGTCCAAACGGAGATTTCCAACAGGTAATCCTGCCTGCCAACCTGTGTCAAGGGACACCTGAGAGATGAATAAAGCATGCTCTGGACATGACCTTTGGAACATTTTCAGGGAAATTTAGATTCCTGGCCACCACGAGATGAACGGCCTACTCTTCCACACAGTCTTTCAGCCGTGATGTTTTGTGGCCTCATACTCAGAGCAAGGGAGCCAGCTGACCACAGACTGAAATCTCCGACTCCGCAAAGCAAAATAAGGCTCGCCTCCATTAGCCTGGCTCTCTCAGGTAGCTGTCACAGCCATGAAAATACTGCTCACATGCGAGCTAGGAGGTGTGTCAGCAGCCGTAAAAACAAAGAAGAACATCCTGAGGTGTGTCCACGGCTCTGTAGCAGCTCTCTCGAAGAGCTCACAGCCTGTTACTTCCCCAATGCTCAATCACTTCCCCATGCACTGCTCCAGTAATCTGCAACAGCAATGTGAGAAAGGAGCTATTCTTAGCCCCGTTTTAAAATAGGGGAACCAGGGCAAAGAGAAATTAAGCCATTGCCTAATGTCACACAAGGAGATGACAGAGTAAAGATTCAAACCCCAGTCACCTCCTCCACATTTCCTCTGTATAGTTGCTTCTGCTGTATGTGCACATGGATGACTGTTATAGACAGAATATTTGTGTCGGCCCCCAAAACTCATATGCTGTGTGATGGTATTGGGTTGCAATGAAGTCACGAGATATCTTTGTTAGTTTTATGTCAACTTGACACAAGCTAGAGTCATTTGGAAAGGCAGACTCTCAAATGAGAAAATGCCTCAGTTGGCCTATAGGCAAATCTGCCTGGTATTTTCTTGACTGATGATTGATGTGGGAGGGCCCAGCTCACTGTGGGTGGTACTGCCTATAGGAAGGTGGTCTTGAGTTATCTAAGAAAGCAGGCTGAGCAAGCTATAGGGAGCAAGCCAGTGAGAAGCATTCCTCCGCAGCTTCTGCATCAAGTTCCTGTCTCCAGGTTCCTGCCTTGGCTTCCCTTGATGATGGACTGTTACCAGTAACCCAGATAAACCCTTTCCTCCCAAGTTACTTCTGGTAATGTATCTTGCCACAGGAATAGAAACCCTAAGTCACGAGATATTAGAGGTAGACAGGGGCCCTGAACTGATAGAATTAAGGCCTTTACCAGAAAACTGGGCTGGGGAGAGGACTCTCAGTGGGCAAAGGCTTTCTGTACAAGCATGAGGTCTCTAAGTTTGGACACTCACATAAAAAGATGACCATGGCAGTCAACCTGTAACCCCAGCATTGGGGTGGAAGGCAGAGACTTGTGGGTCCTTGGGGCTTGCTGCCTGGCCAGTCTAGCTAAAATGGCAGGCTCTGGGTTCAGTGAGAGAACTTGTCTCAATAAAACAAGGTAGAGAAATGCTTGAAGAAGACATTTCATCATCCCTCTGGCCTCCACACATATATGTACAAATAAGCATACATTTGTATTTGTATTTGCCAAGAGACAGAGAGACAGAGACAGAGAGACAGACAAGCTTGCCGTCATGGAGTTCACCTGAGTACATAGAAAGACAGCTGTTTCCACAAGTCAAAACAACAGGCCTCTCAAAATGAGGCTTCCCAGAACTGTAGAAAGGAAATGTCTGTTGTTTAAACCACCAACTCTGTTATTTCGTTACAGCAACCTGATTAACATCACAGTGGCCCTGAAGGCACTGGAAGGAGGTTGAGGATCCCAGCTGACCTTTTCCTGGGCCAAGTATTTGGCAGACAAGATGCAGATCTGGCTTCTGCTCCAGCCTGTAACCTGGTTGAGGGTAGAGATGGCACTGTGCACCGCCTCAGGGGAGAGGGATTCCAGCTGAGTGCTGGTCAGACCCACGACTGCATCTGACAGAGAGCCTAGGGTCTCGTTGAGGGTCTGGTTCTCTGTAGCGATGTCCAGGAGGTTGGCCTTGAGCTGGAAGGATAACAAACTGGTATGAACCTGGATAGACAGGAAGACAGTGCTCCCTCGGACCACACCCTGGGTATAAGGACTCCACGCCACCCTTTCTAAACATGGGCCTGGGGACAGCAAAGCAAGGGATTCTTGGTCATAGCCAGACAGCGACCCTGAGAATGCCTGCTCCAGGCCTGGCTTTCATGTGCTGGAAATTCACTTTGGGTTTCATTTAAATATTAATGTGTTGTTAAATCAACCTCCAAGCAGGGCAGGAAGAATTTTATTCCCTTGTAACTCCATCACATTTTGTAGCTTCTGTTTTCCTCTTGTGATCTTGAACTCTATGTCCATATATTTGGTTGCTTTCCTTTTGTGAACTATCCAGGGGCTTTCTTATGGTAATATACAATCTGCATAAAAAATAATTCTCGGCAGTACAAGAAAGATAAAGTGAAAATCCAAGCTCAAGAACGTAATTACGGAAATGAGCAAATGAGCACAGTGCTCGGTCACAGGACACTTTCCAGAAGCAGGCGGAGGGGGAGGAGAAGGAAGGGAGGGAGGAGGGAGGAGGGGAGAAGGAAGGACAAGGACGTGGGGAAAGGAGGAAGGAGGGGGAGGAAAGAAAGGAGGGGACAGGAAGAAACGAGAGAAAGGGAAGGAGGAAGGTGGGAGGGAGGAGGAAAGGAAGGAGAGACGGAAAAATAAAAGGAAGGGAGGAGAGAGGGGAGGAAGGGAGGAAGGAAGGTCATGTGTATCTTTCCCAGTGGTTCTATGCCTTTAGAAATATATAGTGTGACGTTCTTACAGATTTATAATATGAACAGAACTACTTTATATTTTCATTTAATCATATGTTGTACATGTCTGTGTGTTCCTAAGATTGTCATAATGATTATTTTTATTGTAATATACTTCCCTAGTTACAGTCAAGAATTCCTATCTGATTCTGGTAAGGAAGGTAATAAACTCACCAACCATATCATAGCCTCTGTACAAATAATAATAATAATAATAATAATAATAATAATGATAATAATAATAATAATAGAGAGACCAGTGAGGTGCTTCAACAGGTGGCGGTACTTGGCCACCAAGCCTCATGACCTCAGTTGGATCCCTAAACCCCACAAGATGGATAAAAAGAACTAACTCTCAAGTGTTCTCTGACACATAAACGTGCACACACACACAATATAGAAATAAGTAAAAATAATAAATAAATGTAGAAAATGAGACTAGTGACCTGTTTTAACACTTGAATTTGTCTGAACAACATTCACTTCAGTCACGCATGCACAACCCTTTTATGTGCAATCTTGAAATTGCCACTGGGGGGCAGCAGAGCTAAGAGGAAGAAACCGGTTTCAGTCGGCCCCCTCGCCGGGTGCTGTTCCCAGGCTATGGAAGGAAGAGAGCCCTACAGTGGCGGCTCTCAAAGCCTAGTCACAGGCGACAGCAGCGTCACATGATGGCTAGAATTGCACAATTCCAGGCCACGAGCAGACCTGGGGAATCAGCTGGTTGCGCAGAACCCAGTGCTGTGCACTTTAAGGAAACCAATGAGCCCTCAAGTCTGAGAACTGCCGAGCTCCCTGTCCTTAACCTGTTTCCCAGTGACCCGAAGGGGTCCGCAGCCCTTGTCTAATTGCATTTGTCTTCCGTCTTGGCCAAGGGTATCTCTATGACCACAAAATACAATTATCTTCTTATTTTTGCTTGAGCATAAGAATTTTTCCTTGAGCACAAAAATAGGCCTTGACAAATAGATGACCATGGTGAGAGATGCCAAACATAACAAGGTATTGGGAATTATGTGTGGAAAACTGCTGTGGAATTACTGATGGCTTTACCAAGATTTTCTTTGAATGGTATTATAATGCGGTGGTTCTAATTTTTTGGTTAAGAAAAGAGCGATCTGAAATTTGAATGGGAAAAAAATAGGAATAAAAAGCCTAGATATGGTAACACATGCTTGAAACCCCAGCACTCAGGTGGCTGGAGCAGGAAGATTGCAAATTCAAGGTCAGCCAGGGATATATAACTAGACCTCACTGAAAAAATAAACAGAAAGAAAAGGATGGAGGAGGGCGGGGGAGTCATCCGTATTTGCTAATTTGACCCAGGACAAGTCTAGGAGCTCAGTTAAAACCACACTCATTCAGGGCTCCTCCATCCTGCCTGTGCTGGGATCATCTGGATTCATGGATCATGCTGGGACCATTCATTCATTCATTCATTCATTCATGGAGAAGTGGGCCACTCATGTACCACTGCATTCCTGTAGCTGTCAGGGGACAACCTGCAGGAGTCAGTTCTCTCCTGCCACCATGTGGGTTCTGGGGATCAAACTTGGGTCATCAGCTTAGCCCTTGCCCTGATAACTGGTTTGTTTGGTTTTGGTTTTTTGGGTTTTTTTGGGGGGGGTTGTTTTTTTTTCCACTCCAATTCTCAGAGTTAAACTTAAGGACCCATACAATTCATACAAGAATTCTACTACTGAGCTACATCCCTAAACCCTTTTCATTTTTTTTAAATTTTTTTTATTTTGAGACAAAGTCTTAGGCTGACCCTGAATTTGTGACATTCCTGCTTCAGACTTCCAAGCAGCTGGGATCACAGGTCTGAGTCACCATGCTGGGCCTCTGAACTTCTTTAGAAATATGACATACCCAGGCCACATCCCTAGACCAATAACATCAGTCCTTGGCATGGAGTCCGGCAGAGCCCTTACTCCTGTGGAGCCCCTTGTACTACAATTGCATTGTCTGTCCTTCAGCCACTTGTCAACACTGCTGGGCTCCCCCAGACCTCTGAGCAGATCTCCACTTAAGACCCCCAGGCTGTGCTCAGTACAGATGCTGAGATTTCCGGGTGACCCTTCATTTCAGTTGGTCAGGGCTGTTCTGATTGTCTTTCAATACATCCGCATTTTCTCTACTTCCTTCCTATGCTCTTCCCCTCCAGGATTGAAAATGCCATCTGCCAGGATTGGACTGCTTAATAACACGTTTTTGTTCTCAAAGGCCAGGCAAACTGGGGAAACTGAGGCTGAGGCCCCAGGGACTTGCATCTCATCTGTACCTTCTGAATGCCGGCCTGGAAGCCCCGGAGGCGGCTGCACTTGAGCATCTGGTGGAGAAGGACTTGGGCCAGGGTGGCATCCAGCAGCTCCAGACCATCGTAGAAACAGACCAACAGCCCCAACCTGTGTGAGAAGATAAGGGAGGCTGCTGGGGTTGCTCAGAGCTGAGAGCAGTCCAGACCATGAAAGTGGCCTTCACTCACCTGCTTTGTCCTGTGCCCTCTACCTGGATCATTACCTCTCAACAACCCCACAGACTGTTTTCACCAGCCCCTGGTGTGGGTTGAATGCAGAATGTCACATATTTGAACGCCTGGTCCCCAGCTGGTGGCAACCATGGCTGGAGGAGGTGACTCACCGAGAGCAGACAGTGGAGGGTCATAGCCTGGTCTTGTTGCTGGTCTTGTTTTCAGTTTCCTGGTTGACCGTGATGTAAAGACCTGCAGCCTCATGCCCCGTCCCCCACCATGCTTTCCTCGCCATGATGAGCTTTACCTTCTGAAACTGTCAGCCAGAATTAAACTCTCCTTGAAGTTGCCTCTGTCCGGTATTTTATAACAGCAACAAGAAAAGTAACTAATAGAGCCCCATTTCACAGAAGGGCAGACTGAGACCCAGAGAGATCAGGGAACTTGCCCAAAAGCAAGTAATGGAGTTGGAACTTAAATCTAGAGCCCTCCAACTAAGCCACCTCATCCCCTAGGAAGGAGAACATATGAAAAGGAGGATGCCAGAGTCCCACCCCACCCCCCATGTCAACATAGAAGTATAGGATCATCCACTCTGAACAACAGTTCTATTCTCAGGATGCTTTACCACCTACCCACTCAGATGATGCTAAGAGGTCAGAAGAAAAGAAACAAAATAACGCAGGAGTGGAGGAATGCAAACTCTGGTCTAGCTGGAAGCCTACAGCTAGTGGTTGGGAGCATACTCTCAGGCCAGCTAGAGTTTGAAGGCCAGTTCTGTGAGACATTTGCCTCTGGTGAATAACTTGACTCCTCACTGTGGTTGCTGCATACAGCAGTGCAGTGCACGCTGTGGGCTACAGCGCAGGATGAGCCTGTCTCTCTGAACTCTAAAGTAACTGGGTTTGCTTTACTCATCACAGTGCATCATGGGAAATATGAGTGGATAGTCAAGTAACTGGACAGGCAGGCCCAGTGATGAGTCTCCCGGTGGATACTAAACACTCACTCACCAACGAATGTTCTTAGAGATAGGACAAAGACCATCTAGATCAACATGGCCGGACAAGCTGGTTGACAACAAGCAGCCTTGCTCAGATTTCTCAGAGATATTGACATATTCAGCCATGGACACAGGTGCTCATTAAGCCACAGAAAGAGTAGGATGCTGGTTACCAAGAACTCAGGGGAGAGATGTCAACAGACACAAAATTTCAGTTAGATAAGAGGAGTAAGTTCTGGAGATAGAGACCATGGCAATGACAGTTAACAACAGGGAACCCTGCTCAGAGCAGATCTAAGCATTCTCTTCACCTATACAAACACATACATGTACAGAAGGTAACAGGAATGTATGTTATGGGGTTTTTTTATTCATGGGCAGGGGCGTGTGTGTGCATGGGTTGTGCACACTCGTGTGTGAATTCAGATGTGAGTCACAGCACAAGAAGGTGGAAGTACAATCTCTTGGGTTAGACCTCACCTTCTGCCTTATTAAGGATGAAGTCTCTCGTTCATGAATGCACATGGCCCACACACACTCCTGCCTCTACCTCCCCCATCTCTCCATATTACAGATGCTCACACACTCTACATCTAGCTTTTATGTGGGTGCTGGGATTTGAACTCAGGTCTTCACCTTTGCTTAGCTAGTGTCTTTACCCACTGAGCCATCTCCCCAACCCTGTAGTTTCGATCTTGGATGTCCCTCAAAGGTTCAGAGGTTGCAGATCTGGTCCTCAGCACAGTAGTGTTCAGAGGTGGGACCTTTGGGAGGTGATTAATCACAAGGGCTCAAATTTCCTCGACATGATAACCCATTGACAGATGCACAGCCTCACAGGCCATTGGAGGTGGTGAAGACATGGGGAGGCAGGGCCTTGCTAGAAGAAGTAGGTAGCTAGGAAGGGCATGTTTTGCCCTGATACATTCATCCTCCCAACACGCACCCTTCTCTGCTTCCTGGGTGCCATGAGGTGACCAGTTTTGCCCTGTTCCTTGCTTCCACCATGATGTGTCCATGTGTCACCTCCACCAAGCCCAAAAGCTGCAGAGCCAAGCCACCATGGACAGAAACCTCTCGGAACCACGAGGCAAAAATGAGCCTTTGCTGCTTTAAGTTAGTTCTCTCCGATATTTGTCACGGTGATGAAATTGACTAGTACCATATACTATACATCATAAATAAACCCAACTTCAGTTGTGAAATAATTTTAGGAAAAAATACCACTTATTGAGCACATGCAATGAATCTTTGAGAGGAACTAATGAGGCAGGGTGATTCTTGTCTCCCAATTTACATATGGATAAAGAAAGGCACAGGGGGGTGATAGGATGTGGCCAAGGTCACAACTCGAAAGTAGCAGAGCTGGGATTAAACCCAAGAAGTCTAGCTCTGGGTCCATGGCCTTACTTACCAGGTTATTTGTGTGTGTGTAAAATAGTAAAATAGGATTCATGGTGTTGGGTGAAATTTATTATGGACAGGGGAGATTGTGACACAGTTCCAAATGAACACCCACTCTAGAAGGATTCATCTGAAAGATTTTAAGGTAATTCAGGATGTGACAGCCAAGACCCTGAGAGGATGGAGAGAAGGGTGTGTGCTGGTTAGGTTTTTTGTCAACTTGACACAAGCTTGGCACCATCTCAGAAGAGGAAACCTCAGTTGAGAAATACTTCCATCAGATTAGACTGTGGTCATGTCTATAGGGCATTTTCTTGATTAATGATTGGTGTGGGAGGGTCCAGGCCACTATGGGTGGTGCCATCCCTAGACAGATGGCCCTGGTTTGTATAAGAAAGCAGGTTGAGCAAGCCATGGGAAGCAAAGCCAGTAAGCAGCACTCCTCCATGTCTCGGCATCAGTTCCTGCCTCCAGGTTCCTGCCCTTAGTTCCTGCTGTGGCTTCCTTCAATGATGGACTACAAGCTGTAAGATGTGATAAGCCCCCAACTTGCTCTTGGTCATGGTATTTTATTAAAGCATCAAAAATCAAACTAGGACATATGGTCCTCACCACCTCCTCCCTTGCTTGACCCCCTCCTCCCTCCAGGGTCAGGCACCCCTAACTGGAAATGGCTAAAGATGGGGATCTCAGTGCCATGGATGTCATCCAGGGGCTCCCCGGCTGACGGCCTGATACAAGGGATCTCGAACATGGGAACCGACCAGCTGCCTCCAACACTTGCCCCAACCTAATGGAAACACCACTGAAGGGACCAGGGCCAGTTGTTTTTTTCCCAGGGGCCAGTTTGCTAAGACCGCTGCCCCATATTACCCCACCATCCTGTGTTGACTCATGCCTGGTTTCAACCAGATCCTCAGGAAGTACATCCAGTCTGGTAGCCAATCAGGGTCCTACCCGGCCACAAGCAGGAACTGTTCTTGCTATTTTCAGTCAGACAGACCCCTGACCCAGGAGACAGACCTCTGACCCCTCAACCACAGTTGCTGACCAGATGTCACAAGCCAATCATAAACTGATTCCTGTACTAGTAAGAGTCTATACTCCATCACTTCAAAGTACACTTAACCACAGCTGTAATTCCCCTAAGCAGGCTTAAAAGGGACTGCCTTACCCTCCATTGTGGTTGGACCCCAGCATGCTGGTTTTTCTGTCTCGAGACTAAAGCTGCTTTCTACAATTGTACACCGGGTGTCTTCTGGTCCCTGGAGTGGTCTAAGGACCCTGCAGCCACGTTCACCTTACAGTAGCACCCTGACTAGTGAAGGTGGCCTAGCTCCAGCGCAGGGCTGGAAGAAGCACTAGAGGAGGTGACAGAAAATGCCTGATATCCAGGAGATGCTCCAGGATTTTCCCCTTTCCCTTTCCAAACACTTTCAAAGGATGATGAGCCCTTGGGAGCAAATCCTCCTCCTCACATGCTCAGAGAAGTGTGGGGCTATTATCAGGGAACTCTGGATTTGTAGTCACTCCAAGGTATCTGGTACTTTGATTGCATTTGTGTGTGCATACGTGCATGTGTGTGTGTGTGTGTGTGTGTGTGTAAGTATGCATCCTCATGTGTGTATCCATGTGGAGACCAGAAGATGACATCAAGTGTCTTCCTAAGTCGCCCTCCACCTTACTTATTGGAGACAAGGTCTCTCAGTGAACCTGGAATTCATCACTTACCTAGCCTGGCTGAGCTCCCAGGATCCTCCTGTCTCTTCCTCGTATCCTCTCTCAGTCGTGGGATTACAGGCACATGTTGACACACCTAGCTTTTTACCTGGGTGCTGTGGATTCTAACTCAGGTCCTCACGCTCGTTGGCCAAGCACTTTACCAACTGAGCCATCTCCCCAGCCCTTGGACCAAATATCAGAAAGGCCCAGTGCCACCCTTGCCTGTGAATGGTGGAGACGTTCCTCATGTCAAAGCTGGAGCAGCGGATCCTCTCCAGAAATGCCTGAGCCAGTTCAGGGGTGACATCATACACTGTGTCCAGCTGCTTGGTGGCGTTGTCATAGCTGATAAACAGCCCAATCTGGTAGACAAGGATGGGAAGACAGGTGAGATCAGTGAGGAGGGTAAAGTGGTCCAGTGGGGATCCATCCTGGTGGCCCATGCAGTGCCCATCTCAGCCACATGGCTATGCTACCAGTTCTCAAATGACTTTATTGCTTTTCCCTTATTATCATTTTTTGATGTTCAGTGTATAAACTCATTGCATATGGCACTGTGTTACACAAGGATGTTTATATGAGTATCTACTGTTTGTAGAGCATTCTCCCCATAGCCCCTCACCCCTCGCCTTTCTCACCTCCCCCCATCTTGTTAGCCCCGTTTGTTTCCCTAAATATTTCACTGCTCCTTCCATGTCTTATACACACACATAGTTTTATGTATCTGTATAAAATCTGGGAACCACAAATGAGAGAAAACATATTTGTCTTTCTGAGACTGACTTAATTAGCTTGATATGATTATCTCCAGTTGCATTCGATATAACTTCATTCTCTATGGCTGAAAAATTCCATTGTGTAAAACTGGACTCAATGGGGAAAGAAATGAAAAAAAAAATCTCAAAGCTGTGTGGGTGGGAGGGAATGGGGGTGAGTATATTCAAGATACAATGTATAAAAGTCTTAAGGAAATTAATAAAAATATTAAAAAGTAAAAACCACACTGATTTCAAATAAACCAAGATTATAGGATGAGAAAGGTTCCACTGTGCACACGGAACATGTTTTCCTTATCCACTCCTCTACTGTTGGGGTCTAGTTGGCTCACCCATCTCTTAGCTGTTGTAGAGCACTGCAGTGGACACTGATGTGCAAGTGTCTCTCCAAACTGCGACCTTGCAGGCTTTCAGGTAAACAGGCAGAAGCAGTGTAGCTGGGAGATCTAGTTTGCGGATGTTGTTTGTTTTGAGAGGGGGTCTCACGCTATAGACCAGGCTGTCCTTGAAGTCACAGAGCTCCACCTGCCCCTGCCTCCCAAGGGCTGGGATTAAAGGCGTGCGCCAACATGCCAGCATGAAGGCTTCCTTCTTGTCTATATCCTCACTGGCATTTTTTCAGTACTAGGGAAGGAATTGCAGCTACACACTACCAGGCTGGGGAAGGAATTGCAGTTGCACACTACCAGGCTGGGCAGGAAGGTGTTATTTTTTTTTTCAAGACAGGGTTTCTCTGTGTAACCCTGGGCTGTCCTGGGACTCACTCTGTAGACCAGGCTGGCCTCGAACTCACAGAGATCCATCTGCCTCTGCCTCCCAAGGGCTGGGATTAAAGGTGTGCATCACCACTGCCCTGCTGGAAGGTGTTACTTTTCAACACTCCAGTGGCTGAAGGGGTTTTTTCGGTTTTTTTTTTATTTTATTTTTATTTATTTTTTTTTCTATTATCAGTTTGATACAGTACAAATTCTTTTTCCCCCTTTTCTATTTTAATAAAAAGAAAAAAGGAAAAAAGTTATAACTAATATAAGAAAAACTATATACAAAAGTACAATAACTATATACCACATATACATGCAATAAATCCCTAAACAATGTCTAGTCCATTTGTATTTGACAAATTCAGAGAAAATAATTCCATTATCTATCCTATTTTGGTAAGTCCAAAATGTACCTGATTTACTTTCTATCCTAATTTATATTACTAACATAACTATCTTATAATGTCTTTCAAATTTATACTCTTACACCTCTTTAGTGAGTTTCTTTTCTGAAATTCTTTTTTTTAAAGATTTATTTATTATGCATACAATGTTCTGCCTGCATGTATGTCTGCAGGCCAGAAGAGGGCGCCAGATCTCATTACAGATGGTTGTGAGCCACCATATGGTTGCTGGGAATTGAACTCAGGACCTCTGGAAGAGCAGTCAGTGCTCTTAACCTCTGAGCCATCTCTCCAACCCTTTTTTAAAAATAAAAAATAAAAAAAAAAAGATTTATTTATTTATTATGTATACAGTGTTCTGCCTGCATGCCAGAAGAAGGCGCCAGATCTCATTACAGATGGTTGTGAACCATGTGGTTGCTGGGAATTGAACTCAGGACCTCTGGAAGAGCTGCCAGTGCTCTTAACTGCTGAGCCATCTCTCCAGCCCCTGAAATTCTTAACAAAGAAAACTATAACTATAACTATCTAATCTTCAACTATAACTATCTAATCTTCAACTATAACTAACTAATCTTCAACTCCCTCAGAGATCCAATAAGGAAATAATATTACCTAATAAAAAATAAAAACAGGAAATGCATGCAAGCAGCTTCCAAAAAAAATTGAGTTGACAGAAACAGTCAGCTGTCTGGACAGTCACCTGAGGTTTCTCCACAGTGTTGGGGCATCATCTTCAGCCTATAGGCTTAGCGTATCTGACAGACTCATTTGTGAAGTAGGATGTACACAAGGTCAACAGTTTGACCTCTCATTTGGTGAGAGCAGTGCATGTACCACAAACACATGAATTCCACTAGTGTCATGTCATGATTCAGGATTTTAAATTCTGGAAATTGTTGATGTTTTTTTAATTCAGCTGTCCATACTTCTTGGCTGTGTGTTTGTGTGTGTGTGTGTGGCTTCATCTCAGCATCCCATTTTTCTCCACTTCCCTCTATTAAATGCCAGTCTACCATTGAGAGGTGTGAGCTTAGTTACTCTTCAAGAATAACTGTTTCAATTTAAAGAAATGCTCAACATCCTTAATCATCAGAGAAATGCAAATCAAAACGACTCTGAGATACCACCTTACACCTGTAAGAATGGCTATGATCAAAAACACTAATAACAGTCGATGTTGGAGAGGATGCGGAGCAAAGGGAACACTCCTCCACTGTTGGTGGGAGTGCAAGCTTGTACAACCACTGTGGAAATCAGTATGGCAGTTTCTCAGAAAATTGGGACTCGATCTACCTCAAGACCCAGCCATACCACTCTTGGGCATATACCCAAGGAATGCTCAATCATACCACAAGGACACATGCTCAACTATGTTCATAGCAGCACTATTTGTAATAGCCAGAACCTGGAAACAACCTAGATGCCCATCAACTGAAGAATGGATTAAGAAAATGTGGTACCTATACACAATGGAGTACTACTCGGCTGAAGGTTTTTTTTTTTTTTTAATTTAAAGGGATTTTTTTAGATTTATTTATTTATTATGTATACAAAACTGGGTGCCAGATCTCATTACAGATGGCTATGAGCCACCACGTGGGTGCTGGGAATTGAACTCAGGACCTCTGGAAGAGCAGTCGGTGCTCTTAACCTCTGAGCCATATCTCCAGCCCCCGGCTGAAGGTTTTTAAAGCTGATTGTTGTATGTGTGGTCCTAGACTTATTGTGCTGAGTACAGACAATGCAACCCACAAATTTTCTGCTTTGAAGAGTAAAAATTATTTTTTAAATGGATGAACAAGCTAATAGATGGCCTGCGATGATAGACAGAGCATGTGTTCTCTTTGCAAGATATAAAATGTAGCATATAGATTACATGTAGTGTATTGTTCAGACTCTATATTCCTGCTCCGTTTGCCTACATGTCCAAGGGTATCGCACTGACATCTTATGCTACAATAGGACTCATTATGGCTTTACCTCCTGCCTCAGACTTTGCATTCTGTGTGTTTTACAACATGCTCAATGGACTGGGGGAAGAGCTTGGTGGATAAAGTCCAGGCACAGGGGAAAAGGTTCAGATCTCCAGAGTCCACATAGTCAGACAGACATGGCAGCCCCCTGTATCCCAGCACTTCGGAGGCACAGACATGAGATCCCAGGGCCAAGCTGATCATCTATGCTAGCCAGAATGGTGAGCTCTGGGCTCTGCTAGAGACCCTGCCTCAATAAATCAAGTGGAGAGCAGGGGTCGAAGGGAAGGCTCGGCAGTTGAGAGCACTAGCTGCTCTTCTAGAGGACCCAGGTCCAATTCCCAGCACCCACATGGCAGTTCACAACCATCTGGAACTTCAGTTCCGGGGAATCCAGTGCTCTCTGCCGGCCTCCATGAGTACCAGGCACTGTAAGTGGTACGTAGACAGAAATGCAGGCAAAACACTCAGACAAATAAAAATAACAAAGTAACAATTTGTTAAAAATTAACGGAGAGCAATCAAGGAAGAGGGACCTGATGTTGACTTTGGGCCTACACACCCTCCTGCACACATGTGCAAATGTAGTTGCACACATGTGCATCCACACACTGGCACACACAACAAACACACACACACACACGCACACACAACAAACACACACACACACACACACCACCACCACCACCACCACCACTACCACCACCACCACCACCACCACCACCACCACCACCTGGAAAAGAAGGTGCTCTTAATAATCCCTCCATTGAGGAGTACCCCCTTTGACCATATATAACCCCTCCCCGCTTCTATTTGTAGGTCACGAGAAGTTGCCCATGGGTGCCTGATCTTAGAAATCCCCCAGGAGCTCAGATTTCTGAGAATTTAACTACAACTACTTCCTGAACATCATTCAGCTTTGAGAGAGTAAGAGGGGAGAGGGGTGACAGGGTTACTTCAAAGACTGAAGTAAAACAGCAAAAATGTCTGAGGTGCTCCTAGCCTCCTAGGTAAGAGAGGAACCAGGGCTGGCAAAAAGACTTAGCAAGCTTCAGTTCAAAACCCATCACGGAAGAAGAGAACCAAGTCCTAAACGCTGTCCTCTGGCCCTCAGACAGGAGCCATGGCATGTGCACACGGACACTCATACACGCACACCATGTATACAACGATGCTAGAGGAACCGAGTCTTGCCTTGGGTTTTCTAACGATCATACACTGTTGGGTGGACTGCTTTCGGAAGAAGGCAGTCATTTAATGCAAGGTGAAAGACCAGGCCCATGTGCTTCTTGTTTTTGTCGTAATGGAGCCCAGCCCCCTGCTCTTCAGGAACCTCTGTTGGAGCATTCTTCAGAGGCCTCATTTCAAAGTCACAGTGCCCAAGGGATCTTAATGTCATTGAGTCAACATCAGAAGGAAAGAGACAAATTGACTGGCGAGTTAAGTAACATGAGCCACAAACGTTTCCCCACTGTAAACCCCCGAGTTCAGATCCAATCATCGCTCATGTTGAAGTAGCTATTAATAGAAGTCACTATTAATAGAAGCGGCCATTAATCCATGCTGCTCTGGCTTGAGCTCAGACTTCCATGGACTGGAAACTCAATAGCTATTGTCCTTGGCTTTCCTTGAGTATAAAAATCTCCTCACATGAGTCTTGGTTCCTAGCCAATGTTCCCTTCATATCATGTTGGCTATGTCAAAGCCCTCAGTTGTCCACAGTTCCTTTTCTTCTTAGCTCTTCTGTGCTAGAATACAACCCCACCACTGACCCCTAGGGCTTTGTTCCAAGAGTTTTGTTTAAAAGGTAAAGATAGTCTGGACTGAGGCAGGTGTATGGTTCCCGGGACACCTGCTTAACAAACATTGGGAGTTTAGAGCACGTTTCATTCGAGGTATATTAGCAACAAGGACATAAAAATATACTTCTCCAACTTACTTCTACAGGACTGATGTTCATAATTTCTTCAAACGATAGGTGAACCATGTATCTGCCCAAAATCCATAATTTTTCTGCACTGACCCATGAAACTGAGCCATCTACAAAGAGAGAGAAATAAATAATAGGTAAATAAACAAATAACAGCTTCTAAATAAAAAGGTGGCTCAGCTGGTTAAGTGCTTGCCATATAAGCATGAGATCCTGAGTTCGATTCCCCAGAACCCACATTTAAAAAGAAGAAAAAGAAAAGAACAGCAATCAGAACAAGACAGACCCAAACCAAACAGAACAGAATAGAACCGAACCGAACACTGACTCAGTTGCCTACACTTGCAATCCCAACACTAGAGAGGTAGGGATGGGAGGACTCCTGGAGACTGCTGGCCACCCAGCCTAGCCAAATTAGTGTGCTCCGGGTTCGAGAAGAGATTTTGTCTCAAAAATGAAGATGGAAGAGCTATAGAGATAGCTCAACAATTAAGAGCTCTAAATGCTCTTGTAGAAGACCCAAGTTCAGATCCCAGTACCTGTGGGGGGAGGGGGGATATGGTGTGTGTGTGTGTGTGTGTGTGTGTGTGTGTGTGTGTGTGTGTGTGTATAAGTTAAAGGATAACTTTAGGTGCCATTTCTCATGTACTACCAATTTCTTTTTGTTGTTGTTGTTGTTGTTTTGGGGATTATTTGTTTGCTTGCTTGCTTTTTGAAATGAGGTCTCTCACTTGCCTCACTTACTCAGAACTCACTGAGTAAGCTAGACTTTCTGGATAAGCCAGAAAGCCCCATGGATTCACCTGTCTCTCCCTTGGTGTGGATACTATAAGCACACACCACCACATCCATTGTTCTTTGTTCTTTTTCTTTTTCCGTTTTTTTGTTTTTGTTTTGTTTTGCGGCAGGGTTTCCCTGTGTAACAGCCTTGGCTGTCCTGGATCTCACTTTGTAAACCAGGCTGGCCTTGAATTCGCAGAGATCCATCTGCCTCTGCCTCCCGAGTGCTGGGGTTAAAGGCATGCACCACCGTGCCTGGCTAATGCACACATTTTATATATACTGGTTTTAAACTTGTAATCCCACTCTAAAGGCTGTCATCAAATGTAAGATGTCACCACAGAACAAGGACACGAGGTTGCTTGTAAGACAGATACATCCTTATTTCAGAAACTTCAGTGTTTGAACAGCAGGCTGATGCCATGGAATGTGGTTCTACTCTACCAGCTACGTGACATGGGTTCTGAAATTGTGGCAGGGGAGATGGGATGAAAATCACAAAAGCAAGGGACTGGAGAGATGGCTCAGTGGTTAAGAGCACTGAGTGCCCTTCCAGAGGACCCAGGTTCAGTTCCCAGCACCCACATGGCAGCTCACAACTGTCTATAACTCCAAGATCTGACACCCTCACACAGACATACATGCAGGCAAAACATCAATGCACATAAAATAAAAATAAATTTAAAAAATTTAAATCACAAAAGCAATGAAATCAACCCTGATTTCAGAGGTTGAAGCACCTGTCTGGAAGGTGGGGTTCCCCTAGAAGTCACTCCATCCAACCCTCACTCACCAGTGATGTTGAAGGGTGTCCTCAGGATCCCGGTCATCCAGGAGTAGAGAGCTCTCTGGGTGTGAGCTGAGGTTTGGTCATAGAGGTCTTTGAACACTGCAGATCTAAGACACAGGGGCACAGGTGCCCATTAACAACACACAGGAGGGTGCCCACCCTGAAGGAGCTGTGAGAGCACTGTGCCCAGGGCTGCCACGCTGAAACCCTCCACACGTCTTTGCTGCGTTGACTGTTTTCCTCATTTTCTCTCTTCCCCTTCACAGCTAAACACCTTGCAAAGAGCAGCCTGTGCACCTTGTCTCTGTTCTCTTAGCTCCTAATTCCTTTGGTGTGTAATAGCTTTTTTTTTTTTTTTTTTTTTTTTGAGATAAAACTTATGTAGTTGGGATTTTCTTTGGTCCGCCAACCAGCTCCCAAATAAAGACATGGAGACTTATTATTAATTATGAATGCTTGGCCTTAGCTTAGGCTTGTCCCACTAGCTCTTTTAACTTAATTTAACCAGTTTCTGTTCATCTATGTTTTGCCTCAGGGCTTTTTACCTTTCTTTCATTCTGTATGTCCTACTTTCTTGCTTCCTCTGTGTCTATCTGGCTGGCCTCTGGCATCTCCCTGTCAACTCCTTTTCTTTCTTTCTTACTCAAGCCTAAATTCCTCCTCCTACTTACTCTCCCTGCCTGGAAGTTCCGCCTATAACCTCCTTCCTTGCTATTGGCCGTCCAGCTTCTTATCAGAGCAATGAGGTGCCTTAGGCAGGCAAGGTAAAACAGCAACACATCTTCAGATAGTTAAACAAATGCAACATATCTTTGCATAGTTAAACAAATATTCCGCAACAAACTTACATGCCCTTTAATTCACTTATTTAAAGTATATAATTCACCAGCACTCCCAAAAGCAGAATCAGTTCAAGGCCAGCCTTGGATATACAGCAAATTTGAGGCCAGCCTGCATAAGACCATGTCTCAAGAAAATGAAATCATGATATTTTTCAATAAAATGGATGGAACTAGAAAATATTGTATTATGTAAGGTAAATCAGGCTCCAAACACAGCATGAACAGACCTTAGCTTCTGATTTTTACACATGTATTGTATGAGAATGGGTGTGTGATGGGTATTCTTGGTTGTCAACTTGATTACATCTGATTCACTAAAACCCATCATCAACATTTCCAGCAGCTTACAAAGAAACCCCACCCCCTTAGCTGTCACCCTTCAACCCCTAGCTCCCCAGCTCCAGAAAACACTAATCCACTTCCTCTCTATAGATTTGTTTATTCTGGATACTGCATATGAATGGAGTCACACCATTCATCATTTCTGTGTCTTGCTTCTTACATGTGCATGATGTTTTCAAGGCTGATACATGTTGGAGCATGCATCAGGCCTTCTGTAAAACTAAAGAATTTTCAAAACAGGAAACAGGGAGAAGGTCCTCGTGACCCCTCTCCCTTTTCTTTTAAGAGGCCATGTACAACAGCAAGAAGCACCACCTCCTTCAGGTCATAGAATTCAAGGTCATGGGCAGAGCAAATACCACTACAGCTGTCATTCCTTTTTATGAGTAAATAATATTTCACTATCTGGGTGTCTACATTGTGGTTGTCCAGTCATCAATGGACGTTTAAATTGTTCTGACCTTTTGTTTTGTTTCTTTCTTTGTGGGTGCTTGGAATTGAACCTAAGGCCTCACACATATGATGCACATGCTCTGTCAGCGAGCTGAGCGTGTGCGCACGCGCACACACACACACACACACACACACACACTCACACACACCATCTTCCTGTTTAGCCTCCTAAGGAACCACCAACTGTCTCCACAGCAGCTGCCCCACTGTGTATTCCCACCATCACCACAGCTCATCTCTGATTTCTCTAATTGCCTTCAATTCTTGTCAATATCTGGTGTTTTGACAAATAACCTCCTGCTGGTGTGAAGTGGCCTTGTCACTTTCTAAGCCACTGCAGTCTGATTTGGCACTGCTGGACCACCCCCATGGCTCCAGTCACCATCATCTCCTTTTCATCCAACCCAGAAGTCCTGGTTGGTACAAATAGGACTTTCCATTTCATAGCCTCTGGCACTGACCATCCTTCCTGCTCATCCTGAAAACCTTCCAAACCTCTGTGTCCTGGGAGCCTCCTCTCACATCTGCCCCACGAGTATAAGTCACCACACCCACACCATGAGTACAACTTTCCACATCATCAACATCATGAATAAAACTCTACACATCAATACCACTGAGTACAACTCACCACGTCAACACCATGAGTACAACTCATCATATCAACACCACTGAGAATAACTTACACCCATATCATGAATACAATTAATATACACACATACCATGAGTACAACTCACCACATCAACACTATGAGTACAACTCACACCCACAGCATGAGTACAACTCACCACATCAACACCATGAGTACAACTCACACCCACAGCATGAGTACAACTCACCACGTCAACACCATGAGTACAACTCACTGTGTCAACAATTTATCCACCTCTTCCAAAGGGCATTCCCAGCAGCCTTTTAACAGTCATTCTGTGTTTTAACATACAAATTTTTGCTTAACCCCCACACAATGTTATCTTTGTGTTTTCTATTTCTTTCTTTCCATTCCTTTGACTTTTTGTTTTAATTTTGTGGCCATAAATACACTTTATTTCATTAGAAATGCATAATTACACTGTGGAGCACTCTGCCACAGTGTTCCATCATCATCAGTTGACTCCAACACCTATGTCAGGAACCCGAAGGAAGAACACGGCCAAGACTTCTGCTATTCCACAGTTGTGTTCTGGGGTGTGTGTGTGTGTGTGTGTGTGTGTGTGTGTGTGTTTCCATTTTCTTTTTTTTTTTGTTATAAACACCATAAAAATTTTAAAAAGCTGTTTAAACCTAATATTGTAGTTCTTGTTTTTCTGAATGTACTTAACACACTCTGCACTAAGCTTCTCCTCTGGAGACCAGCAGTGGGACTCGGTCCTGAGGTGCCTTCCAGCAGGAGGTGGCCAGGACCCTTCCCTGGGAGGAGGAGCTCTCAGGTGCCCTGCAGAACTGGAAGTTGCCCTGTTGAAGCAGGAAAGCAGGGCACAGGGCAGAATCAGTGAGCAGCTGTGTTGTGGCGCTCCTACAATGCCTGCTCTCACTGGATCTGGATGGCTCCGTGTGCAAGTCGCATTTTGGCTGCAGAGTGGGCTGCAACGCCTCAGCCATCTGTGCTGCAGCTGTGTGGTCGCTCCACAGGCACCAGCTAGACGTACTGAACCTGAATGTCACTGCCCTGGAGAGGCAACTCATCTACTCCCATAGCAGCAGGGTCTGAAGAGACCACGGATAGGAGCTGAGCACCCTGCAGTACACTTCCACATTGTAGTGCATCACTGAAGCAAGTCAAGACAGGAACTCAAACAGGGCTGGAACCTGGAGGAAGAAGCTGATGCAGAGGCCATGGAGGGGTGATGCTTACTGGCTTGCTTCCTCTGGCTTGCTCCTGTTTCAATTTTTTATTTTATATTGTGTGTATTTGTATGTGTGCCTGCTTATCTGCATGTGTACAGTAGCAGCAGAGGCCAAAAGAGGGCTTCTGATCCCCTGGAACTGGATGGAGTTATAGGTGGCTGTGAGATACTGGATGCAAATGCTGAGAACCAAAGCCAGGTCTTCTGCAAGAGCAGCAAGTGCTCTTAAGCACCAGACCCTTTCTCCAGCACCTTGTTTTGTTTTTTAAGAGCAAGGATGGTTGAAAAAGCAGGGACAATTGAAAGACACACACATTCATACACAAATGCAATACATACATAAACACATACATATGCATACAAAGAGGTAAGCATCATTTGAGGGAAAACTTTTCCCATTGCAAAAATGCTGTTTACCATTCCCTATGGAATGCTACTGCCCTAGGGTGAGTTCTTTAGTCTCTCTGCCCTTCAATTTCCTCATCCACAAAGAAAAGAAACAGGAGGGCAGGATAGAGTGAGAAGTGAAGAGAAGATCTGGGGCAAATCCCCTGGAGTCACCTCAGGGTCAGGAGGTGGAGACCTCATGAATGGGATTTGTGCCCTTGTCTAAGAGACTCCAGAGGGCTCCATGACACTTCTGCCAGCAGGGGACATGGCAAGCAGATACTCCTGTGAACCAGAAAGTAGAAAGATGCCAAATCTGCCATACCTTGACCTTGACCATCTCAGCCACCAGAGATAAGCGTCTGTTGTCCAAGGTGCCCAGCCTACAGCTGACTAAGATACTCAGGAGAGCAGTGTAGGGAGCTAGGATCTAGTGGCGCTGCTTTTTAGTGTATTTTAAGACTATTTTTAACTTAAAACAAAAATAATGATTTTCCATTTATGGAAATGAAGTTAAATTTACTTTAAATTTTTTCTTTTCCATTTATCTGCATGTAGTGCACATGTCTGTTTGCATGTGTGTGGGTACACATGTGTGCCTGTGACTATGGAGGCTAATGTCGACATTGGGAATCTTCATTGCTTGCTTTTCCACCTTAGTTGTTGAGGCAGAGTCTCTCAGTCAAGCCCAGAGCCCATCAATATGGCTAGTTTCCCTAGCTAGCTTGCTCTGGGGGAATCCCCTGTGTTTGCCTTCCCAGGCTGGAATTAGAGGCAGGCTGCCACATCCACCTGCCATTTACATGGACTCTGGTTCTGCAGACTCTGATCTTCATGATAACACAGTCAATGCTCTACCACTGAGCCATTCCCAGACCCTAAAACAAATGGGGTTTTTGTTGTTGTTGTTTTGTTTTTTGTTTTTGTTTTGTTTTTTGTTTTTGGTTTTTTGTTTTTTTTTTTTTTTTTTTTAGCGGAAAGGATGAACGCTTATAAAGAAAACCATGGAACAAATCACAGGGCAGGTGGTAGCTAGATGTGACAAGAACTAGGAGAATAGTTCCCAGACACTACAATTGAGAGAGAAGATAGTTTTAATAAAAGCACCTCTCAGCTCTGCTTCTGAAGACGTATAGTCTACCTGTGCCCACCATCTTTCTCCCTTGCTGGGTATTACCCGCCTTGAATCACCACAGCAGCCCCTGAGCAGCACATGGAACTGAGAGTTCAGAGCAAAAGACTTACAGGTTCTTAAAGGTATCCTCATGCAGATCCTGGGGTAACCTCTCTGTGATATCCGGCTGCAGAAAGCTGCCCGAGGACCCTCTGAGCACCCTGCCCAGGACCTCCACACACTCCAAGGGGTTCAGCACCTGGAAACAGCGCTCCAGCGTAATGACAAACAGGCTGCGGTTCACACCGGGGCTCTGAAGGGCCTCTTCCCAAATGTCTCCCAAGAGGATGACAGTGTCCTTCAGGTCCTAAAGGAAGGAGAGAAATTAGAGTCACTTCGACTTTGTGGCCAAAGGACACAAGAAGACAGCTTGAAAGAGGACATGTTTAGTTGGCCAGAACATGATGGGGGTGGGGTCTTGTAGATGGGGTTATTCACCACACTGCTGACAGGGAACGGGGAAATGGAGGGACCATTCATAATCTTCTAAACCCACCCCCCATGACCTACTTCCTGCAATTAGGCTCCATCTCCTGAAGTTTCCACCACATCTCCCAAAATAGTCCCATAAGCTGGGGACCATGAGCTTATGGGGTACATTCCATGTTCAAACCATTATAGTCCCAGGAGAGCTGCCTCTTCAGCGGACAGCACTGGAAGAGACTCCCGTGCTGCAGCATGGAGAAATTCACATCATGCTGCTTTGTGGAAACTTCTAGATCTTTCCATCACCTTTGGATCAAAGGCAAGGCTTTCACCTGCTCTTCCCATTCTCTGGGTGGACAGCAAGAATGTCACATCTTCACTTTCATTAGCATAGAACTGACATGTGGTGCTTCCTCTGGGGATGACCAGAGGTACCAGGCTCCACAGGGGGAGCAGGATCTTTGTCACAGCAGGAATCATTTGCATTTTCACAATACATTACAGCTACTGCAGACATCTTGAGATCTTTACAGACAACACTTGTTGAGAGTTCCTGAAGTCGCTAGACTTGCTGCTGAGTTCTATTCCTTGGTGTGTTAAAGAAACACACAATTTACCTCTGTGTTTGTACTGGGCCTTTCCATGAGTGTTCTTCAAGATAATTGGCTTCCTTTGCAATCTTCTGTATTTTGTTACATAGATTTTTTAAAACATCACTCTGAAATAGGCCCATGGCTTCCTCAGGCAGGAACCCATTTTCCAACCTCAGATTCAGTCTTTCTAAGATGAGTCACTAGAGGTTACTCTCCAAGACTCCATTTCCTCACCTGAATATTAAAATGCAAGATTATTTCTCATTTTTTATTTTGATTGCGGGTGCTACCCATGGAATTCAGGGCGTTGTTCATCCTGGGCCAGCACTCTGACCACTACACTAAACCTTCAGCCCTTTTTCATGTGTGTGCATTCCTGCATGTGTGTGAGTATAGACAGAGCTTCACTCTGTAGTCCAGTCTGGACTGAAACTTTCTATGAAGCCCAGAATGATGTCAAAATCTCTTCCTGCCTCAGCCTCCCGAGTTCCAGGGTTGCAGGCATGAGCTAGCAAGCCTGCCTTTAAATGGTAACACTCTTCTTAACCTTATTTAATGTTATGGAGGAGATTAAATTAATCCATGCATATTAAACCCTTGAAACAATGACACATGGCTATCTGTCCCATGAGCCAAAACTGACCCACCTCGTGTGTGTGTGTGTGTGTGTGTGTGTGTGTGTGTGTGTGTGTGTGTGGTGTGAATAAAATTTTATTGGCATATACCCATACCTAATAGCAGAGTTAATTAATTGTGACTAGAGGTGTGTTCTCTATAAACATTACATTTTTACTCACTGGTCCCTTGCTTGTCATTCCCTTAGAAAAACACCTCATACATAGAAAAGCCTCAATAAACATTAAACAACATAATTTTTAATAGATTTTGGATGGAATCACTTTTAAAAGCTGAAGTTCATTTAAAAATGAAATCTATCCATACCAAACTAGTGGCTTTTATGTTTTAATAACTAATATTAACGTAAGAACAGATTAGGAGTTAGGGATACAGCTTGCTCAGCACTCACGAGTTCCTCGGTTTGATCACTGACATTACCAAAATAATTCAATAGAAAGTATAGAATCATTAAAATGTTTAAATCCTCTTTAAAAACCTTGTGAATTAAAACGAATAAGAATCTTAACATTTTAGAGCTGAGAGATGGCTCATCAGTGAAGAGTGTGTGCTGCTCTTGCAGAGGACCTCATTTCAATTCCCAGGACCCACGAAGGGCAGCTCACATCTACCAGAACCTCCAGGGAACCCAGCGCTCTCTTCTGACCTCCACAGGCACCAGACATGCACATGATGCACAGACAGACATACATACACACAGACAAAACTCTCATACACATTAAAATAAAAATAAACTAATCTTTTTTTAAAAAAAGAAGAATCTTTCCAGCCTGAGTTCACATGGGGAAACTGAGGCTAGACAAGGGTTTGACTCCATTTTGGAACAGGGATCCATACCCACCTCTCTCCAATAAATGGACACTAGCCCTCAGCTTTGGAGCCCCGGGGCATTCTGGGGTTTGGGAATCTTGCTCTCTGTGCTGTTTCTGTTATTAATCTTGTTTCATGGTCATTGTTAGTTGTTGCTTGTCTTCATCCAGCACTGTGACCTTAGGGACAGGGACAGTCTTTTCTACACCCACTGCACACAGCAATCACCCTCACATTCTTACCAACTCAAACCATTAGAAGACCCTCAGTACACTCAGTGCCCATAAGAGTAGAAAAATGTAACTTGGAGAAACTGGAGAAGAAAAGCCAGGCCCTAGAGTACCTAGTTGGGGTGGCAGTGATGAGAGAAAGGAGTCAAGAGTGGCCAAGGCCTGGGTAGGCCCAGCAAATACCATCTGCCCCAGCTCCTCCTCAGCAGATGCCAAGCATGCCTCACCAGGTGGTCCCACTTGTCTTCCAAAAGGCATTTCATGGCGGTACGGAACTGCTGGGCATCAGTGTCCCTCAGGTCCTCCAGCAGCTTCTGGGGCTGGTACAAATACTGCTCCAGGTGGGCTTCCATGACTGCCTGGGCATGGGAGATTCAGTCAGTGAACAGAAGACCGGACAGTGGGTCAGCACCATGGCCAGCAGCTCAGTGGGTTTCCCCTTGACTCCCTGCAGAGTCCTCCACCTGGCAGCAGCCTATATGTGGGGGGTTTAGTGGTTGCAAATGCTGTAAAGTTGGGGGATTCCTTACAAAATCCAGATTTCCTAGTTCAGGGACCAGCCTGATTTCCCCATTCTGTAACCTGCCTGGTCCTTGTCCGAGGCAGTGGGCCTCTGTGGAGATGCTGAGTGTCCCTGTTTCCTGTTACTCAAACCCTACACTAAGCAAGGAGAAAACCTAGGCAGAACAAATCAACATGTCTGTAGTGCCTTGTCAGGCCACCAGCCTCCCCTGAAAACCTCTCCTCTGCTATTTGTGGACTCCTTTTCTGTTTTTATTTAGGAGTTTTTGGACTTGCTGCTGTTGTTCACTTTTGGGAATGGGAGTCTCACTATGTAGTCCAGGCTGGCCCTAAATCCACACACTCCTCTTGTCTTAACTTCCCAGATGCTGAGGTTACAGTTGTATGCCCAGCCTCGAATTCTTAATACCCCTTACACAAATATTCTCTGGGAAGGCGGTGTGAACTAACACTTATAGGCAAACACTGGGTATAAAAGACAGATAACATGTATGCCAATCTCCATGTTTACACTTATCTGTACTTCAGTTTAATTAGATAGTGTATGTTTGTGTGTTGTGCATTCTCATGTAGCTCAGGCTGGGTTCAAACTCACTGTGCAGCCAGGGATGGTTTTGAACATGTGATTCTTCTACCTCCATCCCTCTAGTACTAGTATTGTGGATATGTGTCAACCATGCCCATTTGCTGCAGTGTTGGCGATCAAGCCCAGGGCTTTATGCATGCTAGGCAAGCACTCTGTCAGCTGAGCTACACCTCTAGTCCGTGGACATCCTATATTTTGTATTTGCTAAGTTGGCAATCCTACATCTGAGCCTCAGAATTCATATCTGGAAAGCAGAGACCACAATAGTGCTCACCGTGTGGGGCACTGTGAGAATTAAATGTCTACCGCAGTCTCGGTGGTGCCTAGCTCAGAAGTGCTCAGTAGTGTCCACCATTTTCTCCACTATGGTGAGTTTTTATTTACTGGGTGTCTGTCTCTACCTCAGAACGGTGGGAGTAATGTCTAGTTCTCCACCTCATTCTCGGTGTCTTCAACTGTGCCAACCTGCCAAGTGAATGAAGATGCGCGTGTAGCAGTATGCACCTATCAATATGGGAAACCTTACTGTCAGAGAGGAAGGGGTTACTCGTTACTGCTAATTACGTTGCCAGGAGTGATGGAGGCAGATGCCATGTGGGCCCAAAAGCCCCTCCAGCTGGAGGAGCAAATATGGGCAGGCAGCCCCCTCTGGGTGCAGATCTGGTGTGAGTGTCTGCTGATATTTCTGTTTTATTAAAACGTAAGTTAAAACTGGAAATAACAAAGAACTGTGCTGCTCCTTAATTCATCAGCCTACGGCGTGACTTCCTTACTAAACAGAATGTTGGTGTGTGAGCACTGAACACATCCTTAGGTCCAGATGCGGTTCTCAAGGTATCACCCTGAGTGACCAGCCATGCCGAGACATCCCAGTCATCACACCTCCTCTGCACCCTACTGCTGCCCTAACCAGATGTCCACTGCTGTCACCAATGTTGGGTGTGGTTTCTCCCCCAAGGCTCAAGCATCAGAAGTTAATGCCTATGAAGGTGACATTAAGAGGTGAGGCCGCCTCTAAGAAGTGGACCCTGGTGTGAGGGTATAGGGATGCTGCCCTTGGAAGGAACTGAGATAGTTCCCAGGAGATACTGGTGAGTTCCCAGGAGAGGATTAAAGTGAGCTTGACCATGAATCCTGCCCCTGATTCCTCTCCCCCCATTCGATCCATCTTTCCCTCCCATAGGTGTGCCCACCACTGTAATGCATCTACCAAGTTTATACATTCTACTCTGTCTTTGCAGGAGTCAGCACTATACTGATGGATGGTCAGCCTCTAAAACTATGAAGTAGATTAAACTCTTTTTTTAAAAAAGACTTATTCATGTATGTGTGTATATGCATCTGTGTGAGCATATGTGCGCAGGTGTATAGAGGTGCCCACAGAGGCCGGAGGAGGACATCAGATCCCTTGGATATGGAGTTGCAGGTATCTGTGAGCCACCAACATGAGTGCTGGGATCTGAACTCTTGTCCTCATGATTGAGCAGCAAGCACTCTTAACCACTGATCCATCCTTTCATCCTACAACTCTTTTCCTGTCTTGGGATTTTGTTACAGTAATAGAAGTACCTGGTCTTGGATATTGTGGTCCAGTAACAGAAAAGCATCTAATACACCTCTGCTGTTCTTTTATCAGGAAATTCCCTCCAGTTTCCACTCAGTGCACAACTGGTTTGCACTAAGGTGTGACCAATAGTAGAATTTAGGAACACGTCTCACATACACACACCTGCAGGCTGGCGATGGTAAAGGCCACATTCCGTGAGTTCAGATAGGCAAGAACTCTGTGGGACAGGTCTGCAGTCCACACATGGGACCTTCAAGCAAAGACAGATGGGAGAAAGTCAATGGCCAGGTCCCCTGCAAACATTCCTGTACTGGCTGTGTGCCCTGAGGCTCAGAGAGAAGGTGGAAATGAGTCAGGGATACCAGGAACTCTATGTTGAGAAGAGATGCCTTCACCTGGCACAGTGGCAGGAGGTGTGTTCATGAGTGTGTGTACAGGTGTGTATGTGTATATATTCAGGTGTGTATATGTATGTGTGTGTGTATACAAGTGTGTATGTATACAGGTGTGTTTGTATACAGGTGTATGTGTATATGTGTGTGTGTTTGTATACAGGTGTATGTGTGTATGTGTGTTTGTATACAGGTGTATTGTATGTGTGTGTATACAGCTGTATGTGTATATATGTGTATACAGGTGTATGTGTCTATGTGTGTAGATGCCTGAAGACAACCTCAAGTATCATTGAGACAGGGTCTTTCATTGGCCAGGAGTTCACTGATTCCACTAGACCAGAAGACCAGCAGATCCTAAGAATTTCCTGTCTGTACTGCCCCAGCACTGGGATTCCAAGCATGTGCCACCATGCCCAAAACTTTTATGCAGATTCTGAGGGTCACACTCAGGTCCTCATGTGTGTGAGGCAGGCACTTTACTGACTGTGCCGTCTCCTGAGTCACTACAAACAGCTTTCTTCTGATCTCTTTTGTTATAGATAAGTAGATGGATGGATGAACACATAAGTAAATAAATAAAATTGCAGCCTGAAAGAATATATCTAAAAGCACCATTGCAGTTCTCATGGGGAGAGGGATGTTTACAGGGGGCCTTTCATCTTAATGTGATTGGCTGTCCCTGCCAGGGGCCCGAGGCCCCCATTTCCTCTTCTTTATGGAATGCATATTAAGATTTAATGTTGACAGCTTTCTTTCTACAACACTGCCACACCACCCCATCTCTCCAGCCTCTCGCACAGGCCTGCGCATCACGGAGCAGAGCAGTGGTGGTCACACTCCAGCTCTGCCACTCCCCAGCTGTGTGGCCCCCACTCACCTTCCCCAAGCCTCGGTTTCATTATTCTGTCCAAAGGGATAGCAACCGGCCCCAGGCTGAGGGGTAGAGTAAACACAGATGCCTTTCTCTTCACCAAGCCCTGGGAATAAGTACCTCCTCAGAAGCACTCCAGGCATCGTGGTCTTAAGCTACAGTGATGGAGGGATAGTGTTTGGGGAACCGGTGTGTCATAAAACACTGGACATTGGTGGATGCTCTTTGCAATGAGCATATACTACTTTTCTCAAGTAAGAAATTCCATATCAGAGTTATTAGGAAGAAATCCCATCCCTTCCAAGCCCTCAGAGGCAGATTACCTTCCAAACTGTATGAGATCCAGAAACGCTACAGTGGGGGACAAAATGAAAAGACAGCTTTAAACAGAATGGTTCCACAGACACCACATCCATATTCTGTTTGAAGATCTCAGAAGGTACACATGGGACAGACTGGGGACATTACCATTCAGATAGCTTCCCTCTATTATTTCTTCCTAAAAGGCAAAGAGATAAAATCAAGTATAACATTCAAATTTGGCAGCACCAGTAGAGGGGATTTTGATTAAAATAAAAACGGGACACTCACCGCCATTTTCTGCAACAATGGGTGTAAATCTGTAAGAAAGCCATTGGATATGTGAGGAGAAGTGCACTGTGTGACCTTCATAAAGGCAAATGTAGCCACCACGGGAGCCCAACAAAAGCCACTCAGGCTTTCCCTGAGTTGTAATCATTACAATAACTATGCCCAGTGTGAGAAGACTTTGGTTCCCAGCCCCCACTGAGAACCTTTACACACTGTCACTGGGAGTGTCAGTTTGTCCAGCCGCTGTGGAAATCGGGGAAGAGGCGTCCCACAAGCATAAGGAGAACTACTGTCTGATCCACTCTGTATCACACAGAGGTGCACAGCACAGAGATACCCGCCCATCTGTGCTCAGTGTGGCAATATTCATAATTACCAGGATATGGAGCCAGCCTGGAAACCCATCAACAAGATCCTGGTGATAAAAAATGTAATCTATACACACAGGGGAGTATTATTCTAGCATAAAGAAGAATGGAACTACGTCATCTGCAGGAGAAACGTTGGAACTGGAGATCATCCTGTCAATCAAAACAAGCCAGACTCAGAAAGACCGGTGCTACATGCTTCCCTCATGTGTGGGATCTAGTGAACCCCTGGGGAATGGAGGAAAGAGAGGGAGCTGGCGGTGAAGTCCACTGAAGTACATTGAGTGCATGTGTGACAATGTTATAATGAGCCTATTACTTTGTACAAATAATATGCACTAATTTTTAAAAAAAACCCTTGTATAATAACCCTAAAAGACCAACACTTACCCACAGACATACATATGTGTGCATGCACACACACACACACACACACACACACACTCATCTGAATGTATCATGAGCCTAAACTGATATATCCAGCTACATCCCCTAAAATGTGTGGAAGCTGCGAAAGGTGTTTTTCTCCTCAGGACTTACCCTGCCTGGAGATTGGGTCTCTCTGGCATGCACCTCCATGGCTCAGAAAGAGGGCCAGGAGAAGGGAGAACATCCTAGGTCCCTGAGACATTCTCCTGCAGTTAAGTCAAGAACAGAAATGATTCAGGTTTATTTTTCTTTTAAAATATATATTTAAGAATATTCAGGAGCAAAAGGAACATATAGACCCCCAACTCCTCAAAAATATTTTAAATAATGTAATGCGTCCAGTGAATGTCTAAGACACACTCATCATTCTCCCAGTGACCTCAACAGCCCATTTCTATTCTTGCCACCACCCTGTTCCATTGCACCCAGAAGAGAGGAGCGCTTCAAAGTGCTCACTCCGTTATTTCTCACATGAGCTCTGGATCCAGAACGTAAGAAATCTCACAATCTGGTAAGAAGACAGGCCAACAGGAAAACACAGTTGAACTTCTTTAAAACAGATATGAAAATGTCCAATAAGAACACAAAAGATATCACAGCATGTGAGTTACTTTATATGGGGCTCTGCTCAAAACAAGTTCCATTTGTGGGCTTTTTAATAAGCAGACAGGACAGATGGCTGTTTTCAAATTTTAAATTTGAAATATGCATGTCACCTTCCTTCCTATTATACCCAGGATAAAACAAACCATGTGAAATAAACTCACAATAAGACCCCACACAGTCACTAAAATGACTAAAAGTGGAAGACTGACATCAAATGTTGGCAGTATTGTGACTGGAAAACTGTTTGCCAGAGTTCTACAAAACTACATACTTAGTACTCTACAATCAAGGAATGTCAGGGGCTATGGAGGTAGCTTAGTTGGTAGAGAGTTTGCCTAGCAAGCACAAAGCTCTAAGTTCGATCCTAAGCATCAAAAACTTGGCATTGGAGGTACACCTGTAATCCCAGCACTCAGGAAGGAGAGACTAGAAAATCAGAAGTGCAATGTTATCCTCAGCTATCCAGTAAGTTTAAGGGCAGCCTGGGCTACATAAGACCCTGGCTCTAAAAAAAAAAAAGAAAGGAAATAAAAAAGAAGAAAGAAAGAAAAAGAAAAGAGAATTTCAATCCCAGGTATTTGTCAAGAGAAATAGAAACATGTAGATACAAAGACTGGTTCAGCCTTATTTATAATAGTCAAATCTATGAACAACCCAAGTGTTCAACAGGTACAAGGTTTAAGATGGCGTATCTATTCAATTGAACCAGTGGATCACCACTCAGCAATAAAAAAATTAAACCTATCACCTTAGATAATTAGAAGACTGTTGTAGAATAGAATATTTGTTTAACTAAGTAAAGATGTATTACATTTGTTTGTGTTGCAGAATAACTGTTTAACTATGTAAAGATGTGTTACATTTGTTTATGCTGCACTTATTTAACTATGTAAAGATGTGTTTCATTTGTTTCATCTTGCCTGCCTAAGGCACCTGATTGGTCTAATAAAAAACTGGTTGTCAATAGCTAGGCAGTAGAGGGATAGGTGGGGCAGGCAGAGAGAATAAGTAAGAAGAGGAATCTAGGCTCCAGAGAATATGAGGTAGAAAGAAACGGAGACACCAGGGACCAACGAGCTGGGGGCCAGCCAGCCAGCGGCCAGACAGTCAGACACAGAGGAAGTAGGAAAGCAGGATGGATAGTACATAGATTAATAGAAATTGGGCTAATTTAAGTTTAAAAAGCTAGCTAGAAACAATCTTAAGCTAAGGCAGTGAATTCATAATTAATAATAAGTCTGCCTGTCATGATCTGGGGACTGGTGATCCAAGAAAGCCTGCTACAGAAGACCAACCAAAATGTGTCACACAAAGCTGTCAAGATGCTGAATGCAGGAATCAGAAGGTTGAAGTCTCAGAGAGAAGGAATGCAGGCGAGCTGCACTCCTGTTACCACCCGGAGTCTCCAGCCCACAGTGCAAGCTGAGGCGGCAGAATGGCGGTTCAGGAAAATCAAGGTTCCAGACTTCCAGGGAAGAGCACTTGGAGAGGTGTAAGCTACACAGAGAAAGTTCCGCAGGTCTGAGGAAGGATTCCTTGAGCATTGAACAGGCCACCTGTGACAAGAGGAATGAAAGCATGGAAGGTGGAACCATCCTCAGGACTCACCCAGGGGTGTTCCCACAGCTAGAGCAGAAAACGGGATGGTCCTCCTGGAAGAGCTGCCTCAGGAATGGCCACAGGGGGCTGCGCCACTTTCTGGATGGGTATTGCGTTATAGTCACACAAATGGTAAGGAGGGAGGAGACTGGGGGAAGACTATGAGACTTCATTCCACATTTTAACTTCCTAGCAATCCGTATTTCAAAATGTAAAACCATTTTAATCACACAAATGAAAGAACAGCCTATAGTCCACAGGAAAAAGACCAAATGGTTACCACATGCAACAAGGATGAATAGCAGCAACATGCCTCGTGAAAGACTCTAGGAACGGAGCCGGGAAAGGTGGCTCCATGGGTAAGTGCCTGCCACACAAGCATGAGGGCCCATCCCTAGCTAGGGAGCAAGTTCACATCCCTAGCACCCAAGTAAAAGGCAGAGGGTGCATGCCTGTAATCCCAGCACTGGAGAGAGAGAGACAGGAGGGTCCCTGAGGCTTGCTGGGCAACTAATTTTGCTGAATTGGCAAGTTCCAGGTTCAAAGAAGGTGGGAGAGCCTGTGTCAAGAAGTAAAAAGAGTGACTGAGTACCTGATGTCAACTTCTGGCCACTACACGCACATGCTCACACACAATGCACCATTCATAAAAATAGGATATATTGCACAGTTCCATTTATGTGAAACTCCAAGACAGTTGAAAATCATCTACTGTGACAAAGTCAGGAGACAGCTGGGACACTCTGAGCACGTGGTGGGAAGCCTTACTGCAAAAGAACACAAGAGAATTTGAAGGAGACTGATGATTATTTATTTTATTTACTTATTTTTGTTGTGTGTATATGAGTGTTCACCCACATTGATGTGTGTGCAGTGCCTGCAGAGGCCAGGAGAGGGCATCAGATCCTCCTGGAACTGGAGTTACCGACAGGTGGGAGCTGCCAGGTGGGTGCTGGGAATTAAACGGAGTCCTCTGGAAGAGTAGCGTGTGCTCTTACCTGCACATTGCTCCAGTCCCAATAACGGGAATTTCTCTATCTTGATTGCAGTGGGTATTACATGGAAGCCACGCTTACCAAATCTCATTGGAATGTGTTTTTTTAAATGGGTAGATATTGCTGCATCTAAGCCATACCTCCCAAGAGTTGCAATCAAAAGAGAAAAGGAAACCATGGACTGTAGAGTCACATAGTCTGGTTTCTGTCCCACCTCTGCCCACTCACTAGTTGTGTGATGTCAGACAACTGGCTTCTCTCTTCTGTACTTCAACTTTCCCTGTATTTCTATTTAAAATGGGATAGATCATGGTACTGTCCCAGCTTGGTTTCTGTTGCTGTGATAAAAATACTGATCAAAACCAATTTGGGGAGGAAAGAGTTGATTCAGCTCCCAGTTTACAGTCCATCATCCAAGGAAGCCAAGCAGGAACTTAATACAGGAACCTGGAGGCAGGAGCTGAAGCAGAGGCCATGGAGGGGTGCTGCTTACTGGCTTGCTCCTAGGGGCTTGCTCAGCCTGCTTTCTTATAGAACCCAGGACCACCAGCCCAGGGGTGACACCACCCACAGGGAGCTGGGCCCTCCTATATCATTAACCGATAAAATGTCCCACAGACTTGTCTACAGGCCAGTCTGATGGAGGCATTTCCTCAGTTGAGGTTACCTCTTCCAAGGTGACTCTAGTTTGTGTTGAGTTGACAAAAACTAGCCAGCACAGGGACCCACCTTATACTGCCTTTTGAGAAGTAAATTGATCACTTTGAATGGAGCTTTGCTCGGAACAAGTTCTGAGTGTGAGTTTTTACTAAGCAAAGAGGTCAGACTACCGTCTTCCAAGTTCCGGTTTCTGCCTGTCACTGTCGCTCTCTTTTTACTTCTCAGATAAAAACCCTCTAGGGGTTGTGCCACCTGCTTCTTCGTGCCTCACTCCCGAGGCTCCTGCTCAGGGCTTCTTTCTGTCCTTCCAAGATGTCATATTCTCCAGGTCAAGTTCCTCTGTGAAGACTCCTCCCTTTTGGCCTGGCTAACTCAACTCATTATAAATCCCAAGTCCTCCATGCAGCCCTCCATGAATTCTCTAAGACAAGACAATTAGAGAGAAGGCCAATACTTCTCTTTTAGAGCACCAGGCATGACTAAAGTACATATTTATATCTACGTAATTATTGCATGCATTCGTTTATCAAATGTTTATTGAGCATCACTGCAGACCAGGCATTATCTACACTCTGAGGACACAGCAGTCTGCAGAGTCGTGCCCCTGTTGATGTGTTGGGGAGGCAGGAAGAAAATTAATAGGCAGTCAAGTAACTCTGTTTATGTCAGGGAGTGATGGATGCTGCTGAGGAAAGAGAGGTAGTGAAGGGATGGGAACCATGACAAAACATCAGGGAAGTTCTGAGGACAGGAAGGAACAAATTACAGGGATCTCTGCAGAAAGAAAGAAAAAAAAGAGCACGATTTATTTGCATGTTTTCCCATAAACCACACAACGATAAGAAAGGAGGGCAATGAGGCTGGGAGTGGCTGGCCTCTCCATAAGCACTTACACTTGGCTTTGAAGTGGGGCAGAGCCACTGGAGGGGTGTTAGCACAGGAACATCTTACTCTGGCTTTTGTTTGGACTGGATCCTGAACACATGGAACTCCTTGGATGGGACAGTGGCTGTATAAGGGAAATCAGTCTTGATGAGAGGTGCGTGGAGGACTCAGTCCCAGGCAGTGAGGGTGAGGAAACTTGGCTGGTTCCAGAGGTGTTCAAAGGTGAAGCCAACACAGGTATACAGGATAAAAAAAGAGAGAAGCCATAGAAGATGACAGGATTTGGTTTGAGCATGGAAAAGAGTAGGAGCTTGGGGAAAGCATCCAAGCACCAATCTGCGAAAGAATCACTGAAACTCCACTTTGGACATTCTAATTTTGAGGGGTCTACTGGATATATGGTATGGATCGCACTGGGAAAAGCAGGATTGGAGTCTGCAGTTCGAGGGAGCAGCTCAGACCAAAGCTATGCACACACAGCAGCCACAGTGTTTCCAAACTTGGGAACTAGAGGAGATCACGGAGAAACAAGCACAAAGAGAAAGCAGGTTTTTAAGGATGGCATGCAGTGGGGCCTGAGGGGGGTGAGACTCTGTCATCAAGATGTCAGGTTGCTCAGGTGACAAGAGCAGAGTCAAGATTGGAAAACTGTCAGAACAAACAACCTAGCTCCTTCAGCAAATGAAAGGGGAAGGGGCGGACTTAAGAGATATATCCATCACTTGTATGTGCTTAATTTGAATTCTGATTCAAACAAAACATTGAGAAAATAATGAGGGACCCCATGCCCTGGGCTCCATATCCTGGCCTACAACTTTGGAAGAAGACTTTGGCTTTACCAGAAGCCAGGCTGGATCTAGGGACCTGAGATAAGACATTGCCCACCACCCGCCAACACTCCTTAAAGCCCGCCCAACAATCCCAGACTGCACCCCCTCCCCTGAGCTCCATATCCTCGTCTACAACTTTGGAAGAAGACTTCAGCTTTACCAGAGGCAAGGCCAGATCTAGGGATCCCAGACCCCTAAAATCCCAGTGGAGACACCCTATTGGATGTGAAGACTCACTAGTCACCAGAACCCTCAGCCACTTAGGCCAAAAGACCAGAGAGGAAACAGAAACCAAGGAACAAAACACATGTGCAACAAAGACAAACACAGGAATCGACACCTAGACCTATAATCATTCCAAACCCAGATGCCTAAATGCCAGTGTAAAAACAATCAATAATAAAAAGGGCAATATGGCACCACCAGAACCCAGATAGCCAATGACAGCAAGACCTGAACAACTAATGCAGCTGAAGCACAAGAAAATGACCTTAAAAATAATTTTATGAAAATGATAGAGGTCCTTAAAGAGGAAATGAAAAAAAATCCCTTAAAGAAATTGAGGAAAAGAAAAACAAAAAGTTGGGTGAAATCGATAAATTCCTAAAAGAATGTCAAGAAAGCCAAGAAAAAACAAACAGGTGAAGAAAACAGTTCAAGACCTGAAAATGGAAATAGAAGCAATAACAAAAACACAAACAAGGAGAATCCTGGAAATGGAAAATCTGGGTAAGTGAACAGGAACTACAGATGCAAGCATCACCAACAGAATACAAGAGATGGGAGAGAGATTCTCAAGCATTGAAGATATGATAGAGGAAATAGATTCATCAGTCAAAGAAAATGTTAAATTAAAAAAATTCCTAACACAAAACATCCGGGAAATCTGGGACACTATGAAAAGACCAAACCTAAGAATAATAGGGATATAAGAAGAAGAATTCCAGCTCAAAAATCCAGAAAATATATTTAACAAAATCATAGAAGAAAATTTTCTCAACCTAAAGAAGGACATGCCTATAAAGGTACAAGAAGCTTACAGAACACCAAATAAATTGGATCAGAAAAGAAAATCCCCATGCCACATAATAATCAAAACACTAAACATACAGAACAAAGAAAGAATATTAAAATCAGCAAGGGGCCAGGAGGTGGTGGTACATGCCTTTAATCTCAGCACTTGGGAGGCAGAGCCAAGTGGATCTCTGTGAGTTCAAGGACAGCCTGGGCTACAGAGTGAGTTCCAGGATAGGCTCCAAAGCTACACAGAGAAACCCTGTCTCAAAAAACCAAAGAGAAAAACAAAAAAATGAAATCAGCAAGGGAAAAAGGCCAAGTAATATATAAAGGCAGACCTATTAGAACCACACCTGACTTCTCAACAGAGACCCTAAAATCCAGAAGGGCCTGGACAGCTGTTTTGCAGACTCTAAGAGACCACAGATGCCAATGCAAACTACTATACCCAGCATCACCATGGATGGAGAAAAACACCTTATTTCATGACAATGTCAAATTTAAACAATATCTATCCACAAATCCAGCCCTACAGAAGGTACTATAAGGAAAACTCCAACCCCAGGATGTTAACTACACCCATGAAAACACAGGCAATAGATAATCTCACACCAGCAAAATCCAAAGAAGGAAATACACACACACACACACACACACACACACACACACA
>CABHPP010138233.1:25471-40636 GCA_902168425.1 Peromyscus attwateri | reverse complement strand
TAGATAGATAGATAGATAGATAGATAGATAGATAGATAGATAGATAGGGAGAGATTGTGAATTTGTAGAGGGATGGTGGGAGACATAGAAGGAGTTAGAGGTGAAGAGGGAGGCTTGGAAATGATGTAAATATAGTACTCATGTTGGAAATTTTAAAATATAAATTTTAAAAAAGAACGCATTTGCCTGTGTAAGCCTATACCGACAACTTTAACGTTCTGAAACATTATGGAATCCTATACAACCACTGAACATATCACACCAGTATGCTTCTTTCCCACCTATAGCTGCGAAAGCAAAGTCAGTTCTAAAAGTTCACACTGAAAACATTCACAGAGAGTCATGGATCTTTTTGCAAGGCTTCTCTGTTCCTTTATTGTCATAGCTGCAAAATCTGTAGTTGCAAACTGGGACTCAGGTAGGTGGGAATACATAACTGAATGATACACTTTAAAGGTATTCTCGAGTATAATATACATTCAGAGAAGCATACAAATCACAACTATTTATGTCAGTCACTGTCTTCACGAGCAAAGCATGAAAAACAACCATCTTTGTCAAAAATAGAACTTTACAAGAATTTTAATAGCTCTCCTCATGCCTTTTCAATCACTATGTTCTTTCCTAAGCATGGATTTTTTTTTTTTTGATGTCTGACTCCAAATGTTCATTTTTTTAAAAGCTAAATAAACAGAAGTATATAGCACCTACTCTTTGGACCTAGATTATCTCACCTCAAATTTTTATTTAATAAATGCATCCCTATTATTTGTGTGGTTAATGGTTTATTAATTGTTCTGCCTGTATGATATGATTCCTTCTTATGTGTGTGCCACTTGGTAGACATTTAGGGTTACTATAGAATGAAAAAATACCACTATAAATGTGTCACTTACCTATCACTGGTACCCACACTCACACAGTGCTATTGAGTTATAATAGAAGTGAAATCATGGGTCACATATATCCAATTAACTCAGAAGACAATGCCAGTGTTTTCCAAAGGAGCTTTTTCAAGTTCCAGGTCCCTTTAGACAATGAGAATCCCCTGCACCACATCCTGGCTAACATTTGATATTTCTGCTGAAATTTCATGTTTCCATCACGGTTTTGATTTCCATGTCCACAGCCGTGTGAAGCAGCATGTCTGTGATTTGAGTTTACATTTGTTCACTTGGGAAGGTAACCACATCTCAGCATTAGCCCCACCTTTTGAACAGCCTGTTTTAAGAAGGGCCTGCTTATGTCATACTGTCCTTCCTCACTGACCTGTAAACATTCTTCATGAATTCTGGACTCTGATATTGTCTCATTTTTTCATTGTTTCTTTTGTTTGTTTATTTGTTTCTTATTCAAATATTTGCATGATTAGGAGTTCATAATTTGTTTTAATTTTTGAGATAGGGTCTCCTGTATCCCAGACTGGCCTCCAGCTCACTATGTAGCCACACTTTTATTATATCTCTGCTAAGTGTGTAGTGGCTTATTACAGATAATATTTATAAGAGCAAAGATGGGACATTCACTGAGTCTACTAAAAGTGATCCGTGTCTGTGCATGAGTCCTACTGAGTGTGTCTACGTCTACTGAAGTGATCTGCATCTGTGCATGAGTCCTACTGAGCATGTCTACATCAGCTGAAGTGATCCACATCTGTGCATGAGTCCTACTGAGCGTGTCTACATCAGCTGAAGTGATCCCATCTGTGCATGAGTCCTACTGAGCGTGTCTACATCAGCTGAAGTGGTCCACATCTGTGCATGAGTCCTACTGAGCGTGTCTACATCAGCTGAAGTGATCACATCTGTGCATGAGTCCTACTGAACATGTCTATGTCTGCTGAAGTGATCCACATCTATGCTGAGTCCTACTGAGCATGTCTATGTCTGCTGAAGCTCCCGGCTTCTTTCCCCTTTATGTGCTTGTGTCTGATTTCTTTTGGTTCTCATTGCTCCATGTATCTGTTATTTGCACTTTTTCATGTTAAATAATATTCCATTGTGCATGTTCCAATGCTTTTCCACTTTCCTGTCAATCATCTGAACTGTTTTCACCTTGGTATTATATAAGCAAAGCCTTTTGTAAGGTTTTTGTTGTTGTTTTTCTGTTTTTTGGGGTTTTGGGGTTTTTTTTGTGTGTGTGTAAATAGAATTCCATTTTTTTTAAATACCCAAAAGTGAAAAGTTTTCTTTTTACCTCTCTGTCTTGCTGTTCATGGCATTTCACTTGTAAACAGAATTAAAGTAGCTTTGTTTTTTCCCCCCATTTGCCTTTCATTTGGAAGATGAGGAATTGCATTGTCCAATCTCAACATGGTTGAGTTTGAATTGCTCAGCCTCTTGGGCTCTTCCTTTTCTCTCCCTTGACTACTCATGGCATCATTTATTCATTTTAATCTCATCTATCATCTTTATCTTGGCAGTAATCCTTTCTATCAGCTTGTCAAGATCTCATATAAATTTGAAGTATTATCCAGAAAGTGTGTGGAATTAAACTATAAGAACCCTCTATACCCCACTCTTCCTCTCCCATCCGCTTTTATATGAGTCTAGATTCCGCGTGTGTGTCCAGTTCTGTAAAACGTGTTATTGTTGTTTTAGACAGCTAATGTTCTCAGATCTGCCTTCCCTACTTGCTGCATCTTGAACTCTCTGATTCTGTCTGAAGTCACACCCCTCCTTGCTCTGGATCCACATTCTTTCTTCCTGTGGGGCCTTGTGATGGCCAATTTTAGGCATATCCTTTCTTTTAACTTGTTACACATACTCTATGGTCTTCAGACTTCATTGTTGTTGTTGCTTTTCTATCTCATTTTCTTCCAAGTCCATGACCAGCTCCCCTTCTATTTGTTTGATAACATTTTTGCCGACGGGCTGATTTTGTGAACTTTCTTTCTATATTTAGTTTTCAGTGATCTTACTATGATAGGTCTAGACTTGTTTATTTTATGTGTATGCCATTTCAGATTCATAACACTTTCTTCTAAAGCCAGTGGTTTTGTCCATGTCAGATATCTCTGCCATCATCACCTTTCAAATGGTGTTTTCCCCTCATTCTCTCTCTTCCTTTTTTGGGCAGGGCTTTCTATTTTTATTTATGTTAGACCTTACAACCGTAAGCACTTTGTGCTTTTGAAGAGGGTGGTAACTATGATCCTTTTCTCTGTCTGTGATTTAATTTGTACATTTTCTTCTGACTTATATTTCACTAACACAGATTTTCTTCTTGCTTTAGAACAACCCTCCAGTTAATATGTCAGAGGTATCAAGCTCTCTTTTCTGCTATTGAACTCTCTGGCTTCTGTCTTGTTACATCCTTTTCACAGTAATTTTACAATCTTTTAGCCACCTATGACATGTCTCCATTGTTTAATATTGGACTCCAGCATCATCTTCTCTTCCATGATGACTTGCTTGGCCTTCTTCAAACAGGACCAACAATTCACATCTCCCAAGTTGTTGCCTTCAGACCAGGCCAGGACCTACACAGCAGTCACTTGCCTGCATGTGTGCCTCCTGGCAGTGAACTGGATTTTCTAAACTTTCAGAGGTCTCAGATCCAGGCCAGTCCCTGGGAATAGATGGCTGCTAAGGTATTTCGTCTAAATGAACAAATATGATAGTAACATTTGAATCTCTCGGGGAATGTTGCAAAAGACATATAGGGATGAAAGGAAATCAAATCAAGAAGTGGACCCTGGGCGTCAAAATAGCTTTTGAATTTTCTTTTAATTAGAAAAAAGAAAGAAAGAAACAACTTACTGTACACGATTCTACTGTGCAGCTTGGATTGAGCAGTTCTGCTCAACATGCCTGTTCTAGAAGGTAAAGTCAAGACAAAACTGACTGAGTTCTGCAGAGGTCTCCCTGTGAGGAATGAGTGTGTCCTGAGCATGTGATCAAAATGTGCATGTTTGAATGTTATGTGTTGGATTTGGGTGCAACTTTCCATAAATATCCATTGCCAGAAACTCTAGTAGAGACTCTCTCTCTCTCTCTCTCTCTCTCTCTCTCTCTCTCTCTCTCTCATCTCCTCTCTCTGTATGTGTGTTTAGAAGCTGAGAATGTGGAATCCCCAAGGTCAGAGGAACATAGGATAAGTACTTGAATCCCAATTATCTTGGTAAATAATCTCAAGGAAACTACATGGTCCCTGTCCTCTCCAAGTCTTTAGGGAGCTGGGGGCTGGGGGGGTGCTGATAAAGGTACCAGGGTAAAGAAACATACAATGACCAAGGACTGGCTTTAGGTGAAGCTGTCAGCACTACTGCCCCAGTTCAGACCTCTCTCAGTGCTGATGTGTGCACTCCTTGGGTTGTCATAGAAACCAGAGCTTTCCTTGTGATTCCCATCCCCTTTGCTCTGTATTTGGTTTTCCACTTTTAATGAAACTAGGTATGCAGTAAAGGGCACACTCTCTCCCACAAAGCCCCGGCCTCTCCAAAATCTAAGTAGATCCCACGTTGTCCTGTGTCTGGTGAGGCACAGTGGTGCTGGGGGGAGCCCTGGTCTCCTCCTACCTCTGTCACCTGATACCAGCAGCTACCAGTTCAAAGCAAGGGCTATTTTTAGATTCTGAGATCAGACACAGGAGAAGAAGACTGGATTAATAAAACATAAGAAAGTAAAGAAAACAGTCTTTTGACCCAAAGGGAATATTGGTGGTGTGCTGTTATAATTTGGAAGATATCCCTAATCGAAGGAAAGCAAAGAAGCCCTCTGTTGATAGCAAACCGAGTTTAATAGAGTGTTAACGAGGCCACCATAGTTACCAGATATCTCAATTGTCCTCTTAGCGGGAATTTGTGCCTCCATCTGGCTTCACTGGGAGTGTGCAGAATCCTATTCCTCCAGGTTTTCTGAAATGTGTAATGTTATTTCTCTACAAAGAGGTTTTTGTTGGTTTTTTTTTGGGGGGGGGGTACAGAATCCGTTTCTCGCTACTCTGCTGCTTATGATTGCTCTGACTAAGGTAGTGTTACCTTACAAAGCAAGCAGTATTTTGTAAAAACTCAGGTAGGGCTGCTACAGCTCAGTGGCTAAAGTGCTTGCCACACACAAATGTGAGGACCCGAGTTCAGATCCCCAGCACTCACATACAGCCTGGAAGCAATGGTATATGTCTGTAATCACAGGGATCTTACTGCAAAGTGGGAAGTGGAAACAGGAGAATCCTTGGAAGTTTGTGGGCTAGCCTATCGTCTTAGGATTTCTATTCATGGTGATAAACACCATAAACAAACAATTCGAGGAGGAAGCAGTTTATTTCACACTATCCAGTTCCTCAGCACAGTCCATCACTGAGGGAAATCAGGTCAGGAACACAAACAGGTCAGGAACCTAGAGGCAGAAACCTATGCAGAGGCCATGGAGAAGTGCTGCTTACTGGCTTGCTCCTCATGGCTTGCTTAGCCTGCTTTCTTATAGCACCGAGGACCACCTCTCCAGGGGTGGCACCACTTCCTATAGGATGGGACCTCCCACATAAATCACTAAGCAAGGCAATACCCCACAGACTTGCCCACAGGTCAGACTTAATGGGAGCATTTTCTCAACTGTTATTCCTTCTCAGATAACTCTAGCTTGTGTCAGGTTGACAAAAAACTAGCCAGCACACCTGTGTACTTAGCAGCAAACAGCAAGAGACTGTCTGAAGTAAGGTAGAAGACAAGGATGGACACCTAATGTTGTTCTGTGACCTCCACATGTGCACCAAGGTATACACACACATGCATACCCACACACACATACACACACACACACACACACACACACACACACACACACATACACAACTTTTTACACAGTTTATAGAATTGGCGTTTACTCATTTCTTCTAGCATGATAAGAAACGATGCTTGATGAGTGTCTTTTGTCTTTCTTGAATGTATAGTGAAGCAGATGATGGCTGTGGAGTCTTGACTGGAGCTTCTTCAAGATCATTGTTGCCTCTATCTTTGCTAGTCAACAGCAAGCACTACTCAGAATGCAGCCAGAACTGGTGTTCTTCCTGCATGCTTCAGCCTTCAAGGCCTTATCAATATGTGTTCTCACATCCCTTCTCTCCTCTTAACTGTTCTGAATTTGTCTCCAGCCGAAGCTGCTGAGACCCACCTCTGTGCTCTGACAGTGACTGTGTGAGTTAGAGAAGGTAGATATCATGCGTTTGTGTCCCAGGCAAGTGTTTATGAATATGACAGGCACGTGTCTGTACAACCCACCAACCCTCTGGGATCCATAGTAACCAGTCTTTACTGCTTCTGAATGCACTTAAGGTCACTCACTGGTCAGTCATCATTCAAGATCAGAAAGGTGAATCACTTTTCCCTTGACCTTTGGCTTAAGCGTGTAACACAGAAAAGGGCAGAACAAGTGTTCATCAAAATGACTCCACCACCCAGGTGGAATTGGTGAGTTTGCCTCGGGCTTTATAGAAATCAACTTCTAGTATTTTGACCCTTCTTTAAGTTGAAGAGTTCACACACTTAGAAGCAAAGGGCTGATATTTCTTTGTTGAGTGAGCCTTTTTGTTCACTTGCAAATATTTTGAAACCACTGGAGTTATTCTAATTTATTTTGCTGTTCTGAAACCATGTATCACACGCAACTAACAAGTAAGCCTAGTGCAGACAATCAGCTGATCAGCAAGCATACATCTTCTCAATGCTCCCAGGTAATTTGCTGTTCAGAGCTGAGCATCAGTCATCACAGAGGGACCTAATAGTGGACCCTGTGGACAGGAACATTCCTGTAGGGTAATACCACAAATAGCAGCTCAGAACTGGGATCACATTTGCCCTTATTATGTCAACAATGAAAACTGAAAATCTTTATGCAAAAACTGGAATTTGCAGAACTTTTTTTTTTTTTTTTCTGAGAAGCATGCCTATTTTTAACCACTGAGTTACCTGGAAGTTCCTTTGACCTTAAGTCTGGTGAGAAAATCTCTGAACAATGAGAACTTATCCACAATCTCTGGCCCAGAGCTTTCCATTTTAAAATCACAGGATGTGGCAGTCGAATCCAGAGCAGTAACACCCTCCACCCTTGCATGTCCACATCTATCACCACCTTGACCCCAACAGACTCCAATCAAGAATATTTCCCCTTTCCCCCCAGCATTGACTGATTCCACTTGTTCATCAGTCAGGAAATAGTGAATTCTGCCTTGCTAACAAATAATCAAAACTTTGTTTGCCCTAACATCACAAAAGCTTATTTTTTAGTCATTCAGGTCTACAGTAGGGCTAGACAGCCCTCTATGGTGCCTTTTTCCCATGAAATGCTAAGCAGTCCAGTTTATGTTTTTATCCCAGAGATGCTCAGTCTCTTTGCTTGACTGAGCAGAAAACTGTCTCAAGCAGTAGTTGAGAAACCTTGTCTCATGAATTTTAATTTGGAGGCCATGAGATCTTTCATTGCAGCTACTCCGCTGTGCCGCTGGAGCATGAAAACATACACACAGTATGTAAATGAACTAATATGGCTGTGTTCCAAGAAAATTGAATTTACAAAGGCGAGTAGGGCTGGATTTGGTCAGCAGATTACAGTTTAGCCAACATGTCACTCCTGGTCCAAAATCCCTCCCTGGTAATTCAAAGTTTTTGTCAGGATATAACTCATACCATGTTGCTCATATTTTATCTGCTAAAGCAAATCACAGGGCTATGTTTTTGGGAGCCAGGAAAATATGATTTCCATTTTCAGAGTGAGAAATGGAAAAATATTCTTGAGTAGTGGTGTCTGTACATTTCCCAGGGTATTTTGTAATGCTGGTCATAAACGGAAGCTCCAGGAACAGGAATTAAAATGAACCGTCTGCTATGGTCTGAATGTCTGTGTCCTCCTACCCCAAAATCCAGATCCATCAAGGTGATGGTATGGAGGAGGGCGAAAGGAGGAGGTGATTAGGTCATGGGAGCAGAGCCATCCCAAATGGGAATAATGCCCTTGTAACATCAGCTCAAGCAGATTCTCTTGCCCTTTCTATTATCTGAGGACAGAGCAAGAAGTATCCCCTATGAATCAGGAAACTGACTCCTACTAGACACCAAGTTTGCCTGACCCTTGATCCTGGGCTTCCTAGCATTCTCCAAAAAGATGAGAAATAAATTTATGTTTATAAGCTATTCACTTTATGGAGTTTTATTAGAATAGTCTTGGATAGTTTATTTAATGTGTCATTTTGACCTGGTTAAGGAGCACCCACATATTGAATAAAACATAATCTCTCTGTCTGTCTGTGAGGTTATTTCCAGAGGAGATTAGCATTTGAATCAATGGATTGAGGAAAGCTCTGTTCTCAACAGTGGGAGCAGGCTTCTCAGACTGCTTTAAGGCTCTGATAAGACAAAAACATAGAAGAGGGGTGAGCTGACCTGCCTTTTGCAGCCGAGACAAACATCTTCTGCCCTTGGACGTCATAGCCCCAGGTCCTTGGGCCTTTGCTCTTTGGTTAGCAATTATACTGTCACTTTCCCCAACCCCATTCTCTCCTTCATCAGCTTGCAAACAGCACACTGAGAATCTTTTGGACTTCCATAATCATGTGGTATTTTCTCCAGAAAACCCAGACTGATAACACAGCCAAGAACCATCAAGACACCATCTTGGATTGGAATCTTAAACCCTAAATCATTTAGTTCTTCACAATTGCTCCTCAGTGTCTAAGTATCTATAATCTTTGTCTTCCTAGAATTATTTAGCATTCATGTTAGACATTACAAGAGAACAGGATCTGCAAACCAAACAGCAGGATTGCATGCTTGTCATTTGTGTTTGTGCCTTGAGCTTTGTTGGGACTCAATGTTGGTCTCTCCTTCAGTGGGAAATGGCACATTCTCTATTAGTTACACTTCTTGCTGCTGGGACCACAGACTTGAATAGAAGCAACTGAAGGGCAGACAGGTTTATGTTGGTTTACACTTTGGATCTCTTACAATTTCAATTTCAGTGGTCACTCACTCCCAAGGATTCAGGAAAGTAGCACATGCAAATCACTAAGTATAGAAATGCTTGGCATGTAACACATTCTAACTCTACACAATGCACATATATGCTGAAATTAAGCTCTTTCTCTTATAGGCAAGGGTTAGAAGGATCATGCTAGATGAAAGCCACATGCATCCAAATTACGGTTGGGCACTCTGAGGCAGCCACACAGCTATATACCTACTGTCCTCTTCCCGCTCTACAGCAATCATAGGTTCCTATGTATGTGACACCAAAGGAACCAAACAGAGGATCTTTGATGAAGCATAACTCACTTTCCCTATAATAAAATGTAAAATTTTTAGCTCATTTGTATGACTGTATTAAAGTCAAAGAATAACACATGAAAACACTTATTTACATGCAATTTTTATATATGTTAGATGACTGAAGTCCACATACATACCCAAAAGGGCAGACATATTATTTCTAAGAAGGTCCCCTAGGAGGACCCTGCATTTGCAGATCAGACTGGGAAGTGTGAGGAGGTCTGTGGGCTGACTCACTCTACACTTGAGCTGTATAGAAATGTGGAGGCTACAGGAGAGGAAGGGAATTGGGCAGAGTCCCTGTCTTCCTTCTCTTTGTCTTTCTGTAGAATCCTCAGTAAAGTGTTCATCTTCCCCTGAAACCTTTGTGAGTTTAAGCATAGTCTTTGAATTTTTGAAAGCAAAGTGCCATGTGGGTATTGAGGCAGGAATGATGGCTGTCCATGGATTTCCATGTTTGAAAGCTATAAGGTTTGTGAACTGTTCCTCACTCGATTGCTGGTGGGGGTTCAGAATTGGCAACAACCTAGATGATAAACAGTGAAGGACCAGAGAGTCGATATGGTGTGTGACATTAATCTGCTCTCTACTTACCAGGAAGAAGTACCAAAGTAGATTACCAGTCATAGTTGAAAAATAAAAACAGAATAAGACCATTAGTACAGTGTCCTAAGTAATGTGCACATGTCAATACTACACATATCTCAAGGATATGTAGAATTTTGTGGTTCATAGGAACATATCCCAAGTGGGTCAGGAGTAGGATGGACAGATTTAAGGATGGATAGACAGATGGGTGGACAAACAGATAGATGGATGGATGGATAAATGAGTGGTTGAATAGATGGACGGGGTGGATGGGCTAATGGATGAATATATGAATTTTTAAAGACTAAAACGAACTGTGGGGGTCAAGTGGGCCAGTGATTACCAAGCTAGGGGAGATCTTAGCTCAGCTCTCATTACCTGAGCAACCTTAACCTCAAAACTCCCTCACAATTACCCCCCAATTGGTTGCTATGATAAAGCAGTGCCTTCCATTTACCTTGCTCAAAGAGTTCAAGCATTTAATGCAAATTGTGGGCCGCAATTAGTGGATTTAACAGCTGGCTTCACTAGTTTTTAAAGTTAAAATAATATTTCAAAAATCAATCTAAAAGGGCAATATCACAGAAGAGTCCGAGTGTATGACATTCTAGAATCAAAGCCAAAAATAACTGGCTGTCCAGAGCTTGGGGACAGGTGGGCAGTAGGATGGAGAAATGAATTGGTAGAGCAGAGAGGACTTTTTAGGCCCACGGAGTTCTTCTGTATGCCACTAATAATGTCCACATCTTACTGTACAGTTGTTAAGGCCTACAAAAGAAAACCCATAGCATAAAATAATAATGAAAGTTACAAAATTTAGTTAGTAATAATGTGTAGTAATCAGCTCATCAATTTTAATAAGTGTACCAAACTAAAAGACAAAACAAAACAAAACTATTTTTATGCAAGTTATGGTACATAAGATGAGAAAGCAGGAGAAATGCGAAACTACATCACACTGAGCGGAGGACAGCATTCATGCTGTGAGAGGCTGATGCTTGCCTCTAAGCAAACCAGAGCCAGACTCTGAGCAGAACATGCTTTCCCTATTAAAACAAAATGAAATGAACAGGTGCACTGTTCATATAAGCCAGAAGTGTCTATGCCAGTTCCCTCAAAGGGCTATTTTCCTTAACATCCTGAAAAGCAATTTTTGAAACTGTAAGATTCTAGGATGGAAGGTGATGATGCCTCCATTTAATGGACTCATTTACTGATTAAAATTGTCTTGATTTTTCCCCAAAACCAGATCAAGCACATGTCAAAAACAAAAGAGGCAAAATGCAGAAACAGTTCAGTCCTTATACTATCAACTCTATCTCTTTACTCGTCCACTCATAGATCACCCCCACTCCCTTACAGGGAGAACTAAAGCGGCTAATTTGTAAAGAGTCATTTGAAAGCAGTATGGACAGGCATGGGGGGTGTAGGGATGCATTTGGGGAGGGGCAAGGTGGAGGTGGAAATAGATCTTTCCATTAAGGAGAATATAATACGAGTTCCCTTGACAGCTGGTAAAGGAAGTGGGTACAGAACAATGCCCTAAAGAATTATCCTGAAACCTTAGCCAAGGTCACTCATTTCATCGGGGCTATCATCAAACACACTCATGTTACGATCTTTGCCTCAAGCTCTTTGACAGGACTGAGCGGAGCTGGGGAGGACATATAGGAATATATGATAACTGGTCAAAGAGCTAGAACTATGTTTCAATGCCCCAGTTTAGCACAGGTAAAGTGGCTTTATGCAGAAAGACTAAAGGAATGCATGTGACAGGGAGAAGGGTAATGGGGAGTTAAGAGTGGTCTAGGCTACAAAGCCAACTACTAGTCACTTACTAGTCACATGGCCTTGGGCCAGTAAGCAAACCTCTTGCCATCTAAATTTTATCATAGTTCATGGGAATGCTAAGACTTCCTTTCAGAGTGTCCTAAGTCCTCATATGAGTAAATAGAAATTTATAGTGTCTGGCACACAGTCAGTACTCAACACAAGTGCACATTACAGTTGTGGTCCATGTCTAAGGAAAGTGCTGGTCTCCCAGCATTGGTGATGTTAAGGGTTCAGACATAAAGAATGCCTCCAAAGATTACAAAAGGAGGTCTCTCATAACACTACTACTTCTCCTTATCGCTGAACTCATGGGGTAGCCCTGGTCTCTGCACATGTGAAGGAAAGTCAGCCTCAGGGTATGCATCACTGACAGGCTCCAGCAGTCTCTTTATCTCTGCTGCAGTAACAGAAACACCTCCAGTCTGTTCAGCCTTTAGAAATTATGTCAGGATCTCCGAGCCTCAAATTTTCCCTCCTCTCCAAAGCATGGACGTCTGATACTGTTGCCCTTGGTGACTCTTCACTGGGTGTTCATATCTTGTCGTGTCGTATGAAATGTATGTCCCCAGGGAAACTGGCTGACACTCCACACTCAGCCTCATGAGGCACCCAGGGACGCTGTTCACCAGTGTAGTCAAAGTTATAGGAGAGCTGGCCTGCTGAGCAATTTGCTGTCTTGTTCTAGACAGATGGAGAACATTCTCAATTCCAGTGAAATGGCTTAGAGGAAACTAGAAGACATCCTATAGCTCATGGTGGCTGCCTTTGGGCCCATTACCTCCAACAAAGGCCACAAAAATCCCCAACCAGTTTTAGCATGTGTGAGTCAGCATCAAAGGACTTGGGTTTCCTGGATCTTTGTTTTCTCCAGCATGGGGAAACTAAACCTGGGGCCTTTCCACTCATCCCCAAGCTTGCCCCAGCAGTTAAATACTTAGTCTATATAATTATTCACTTTCCTAAGTGACTGCAAGATCATCCAGCAAGACCTAAAGAAACTATTTCCAGGGAATCTGCAAAGGTATCCATATGATTACAGCTCTGAGTGAGTTTGATAACAGGACTCACCCAACCGGAAGCCCAATGGACACCGTGAATTCCACAGAGTATTCCATTTTCTACTGCAGTTCTCACCAGAGTTCTTCATCTCTCAACCTGATATTTCCATATTCTTCCACCTCTATAGCCAATATGAAATTAATAAGAAATGACACCATTTGGTATCTAGATGTCAAGTTCTAAAAATATCTAATTTTATGCTCAAAACATAACCTTTCCCTGTGCAGTGGTTATCATAGTGCTCTACAGATAAAAACACTCAAGACTAGGGATGTTTGAGAATGGATCAGTGGTCACCCAGCTGCCACATGACAATTCCATAACCAGAATTCTGGGTTCAGATTTACCACTCCCCAGACTCTTCTCTCAGTCAATAAGCTATGATTATTAAGGGCTTTACCATATTGAAAGTGAACCATTTCAGCTGGGCTTGGTACCGTAAGGCTATAACCCCAGCTTCAGGAGACTGACACGGAGGATCGTGAGTTGAAGACTAGCCTAGATGAGATGTAAAGAGGTCTTGTCTAAAAAAACAAAATGTGAGTAAAGAAAAATGAGAAAGTCTAGGGATGTAGCTCAGTGGAAGTGAGGCCCTAGTGTGTCAGGGCCTGGCTTCAATCCCCAGTGAGAGAGAGAGAGAGAGAGAGAGAGAGAGAGAGAGAGACAGAGAGAGAGACAGAGAGAGAGACAGAGAGACAGAGAGACAGAGAGACAGAGACAGACAGAGAGATCATCTCACAACTATAAGATTATTATTTGAACTCCCCCTGTCCTGAGAGGTAAGTCAGTTAGTGTTATCTCAACTAGGCAGCAGTGAACCTTGAAGTGAAGTTGGCCCAAGACTTTGCCTTGGCCACCTGGTAGCAACAGGCAGAGAATAGAACCGAAGTACATTGAATGCTGACAGTCCTGGAGCTGGGGTAGCCCCTGACTTGGCATGTAGCCACAAGGAAGTCTTTTTGGTATTGCCTGTTAAATGAGGCTTCTTCTACCCTCTTCTGGGGAGCTTTTTATGAAACAAACAGTGAGAAGCAGCTCACCACCGTGGTTCAAGTTGAGCACCGTTGCGTCAGAAAGCCTGCTTGAAATGGGTCTGGGGCTAAGAAACTTCTGTAATTGTGGACACTAAGAAAGGACATAATAGCAGCACCTCATGAGTGGGGTCATCAAGAAGCTTAACTGAAATAAATTCCACAAGCATTCAGTAAAGGATGTGTGCTCACTCATAGCTGTAAAGCAGCTCACCAGATATGTCACAGGTAGCAGGCCATCCACAGATGCTCATCGACCCCCCACACTGCTTTTTTCTATGTTTTAGGATGAACAAGGAAAGGACGAAAAGGCCCTCCGTAGTGCAGTAGAAGCCCCCTCCCCATGTGACTCTTTACAACTTGAGCACAGACCTTTGGGAGCCAGGTAAATGAAGGCTAAAGATGCCATTTTCAAATTTAATAAACATACCACTGCTCACAGGGGCATCTCTCATTCCCACTGGCAGTTATAGACAGTCTTCTCTCAATTACTTGTAGCTAATTTTAATTCAAGGCCAGTTTTTCTCACTTCTCTCACCACATTCACCCACAGCCTCCTTGCTGTCCCCAGTGGGTTCTGCTCAGAGAATGTAAACCCATATTAATATCATCCTGAGCAAAGCATAATTAGGAAGCTAAATCAGCAGCCACAGGAATAGCGTAACGGGTTTTGAGCTGTGCATAGAGCAGGCAGAAGGTTGAGTTTAAACGTTTCCCTTTGCTTTTGCTGAGTTATTCATATCACAGCATCCCTTTATCAGCAGCACAAAGATAGGACATCTACCTTGAGCCCAGGGCAAGGGTGGACAAAGTAAGACTGGCAATCTGATAAGTCGAATTTTACTGGAATAGGTTATATCCATTCATTTGCATATTATCTATGGCCACTTTTGAGATAAAATGGCAGGATGGGGCACTTTGGGACCAGATAGCTCTCAGAGTTGAAAATATTTTCTGTTGGCCCTTTACAAAAGTTTGCTGATACCTGTCCTAATTGTCCGTGAGAGAGACGGCCTCTGGGCCAAGGAGACGGTTCAGCTGGTTCAGCGCTTGCAGCACAAGCATGAAGAACTGAATTCCGTTGCCAGTGCCCACACTAACTGAATGCTGTGATGTGCTCCTGTAGTCCCAGAGCCGGGGAGATGGAGATAAGAGAGTCATCAGAGCTCACTAGCCATCCATCCTAGCCAAATGAATGAGCTCCTGTGTCAATGAAAAACCTGGTCTCAAAAAGGAGGGTGGGAAGTGATAGATGAAATTATCTAACATCAACCTCTGGCCTCCAGCATACATCTGTGCATGCATCTGTAAACACAGCCATGTGAGTGAGTAGATATCACACACACACGAGAGAGAGAGAGAGAGAGAGAGAGAGAGAGAGAGAGAGAGAGAGAG
>CABHPP010138233.1:0-25461 GCA_902168425.1 Peromyscus attwateri | reverse complement strand
AGAGAGAGAGAGAGAGAGAGAGAGAGAGAGAGAGAGAGAGAGAGAGAATAAGAGAGACAGAGAGAGACAGAGAGAGAAAGAGAGAGAGAGAATGCTGCTTTGGAGTCATTCCAGAGGAGCCTTCTTTCCACCCAACACGGATAACCTTCCCTAAGACCAGAAAGTGCTGGGACTACACTGGAAAGGATGCTCTACTCATGAAATAACCTAGCAGCTGATGCACACACCTGGAGACTATGCTCCATGGAACTATCCTGGCTTACCAGGTTCTTACAGCACTATGCTCATGACTTGGCAGTTGAGGCAAGATGTGATGGATCCTGTATGGTCTGGAAGCTACCTGAGAGCCAATCTGCTCCTGTGGTGTGAAAACTACTGCAGGACTGGGATAATATCTCTGCTCATTGAGATCTGCATTTCATAACTCTTAGCCTCTGGGAGGTGAGTTTAAAGACATCAAGCTTAGATTCCCTTCATGCCAACTCAACAGCAAAAATGCAGGTTAGTTGGTAAATAATGGTGTCCCTAAAAATCCCCTTGCTTATCTGGAAATGATGCCGATTCCTGGATATATCTGGAGAATCTCAGTTGAATAACTGGAGGGAAGGCCCAGGAAGCTCAGTGGTGGGATTTTTGTTGTTACTTGTTTGTTTGGTTGATGGACTAGCACTGCTTGTCTGATTGCCGTTTGCTGAGGACAGTTTTCCTAACAGCTTCAGGTGCCCCTTATCCTCATGTGAATTATAGAGAGTAGCTCCCTCTATGATGGGAAGGCTAGTCACATGAGGACACATGATGCCCATGCATAAAAGCCAATTGTAAGTCAATCATAACGTTCATGACACACTCTTTTGGATTACTACTCTTCTCCCCATGTCCTTCAAGTCTAGTCTTGAGCAGAGAGGCTGCATATTCAATTGTATTTCCTGCTACAGTGGGTCAAAGGGTTCCTTCTTCAAAAGACACTTCTTGAAGTCACTGACCACTAGACTCTGCTGTGCCACCATGGCACTCCACGCTTACTCATTGTGCCTAATGCCCATGAAGCTGGCTCCTCTCTATGCCACCACTAGTTACTGGTGTGGCTAGATACTGTTATATGAAACTTATGTCTCCTCTATTTTCTGCTGTAGCTTTTTAAAATGTAGCTTTTTAAAGTATTTGTTTTTATTATTTTTAATTGGGAGTGTGTGTGTGTGCGCGTGTGTGTGTGCATGTGCGTGTGCGTGTGTGTGTGTGTGTGTGCACTGAGTGTCCGGGTGAGGCCGAGGCACTGGATCTCTCTGGAGCTGGAGTTACAGGTGGGTTGCAAGCTACCTGATGTGGGTGCTGGAAACCAACTGTGGGTCCTCTGCAAGAGCAGTAAGCACTCTTAACCACTGAACCACCTCTCTAGTCTTCTGTGCTAGTTTTGATGCTGAATGTCTGCCAAGGGCCCATGTGTTAAAGATTTGGTCCCCAAGAAGGTATGACTGAGAGGTGAGAGAGACTTCAGGTTCTGATCATATCCAGCAGCTCAAAGTGAGATTGATGTGGATGGAGAAAAGAAAGCAGAAGAATGCTTTTGTGTAAGAGAAGGCAAAACTGAAGACTTAATTCCTGAAAATAAGGCTTAAACAACACAAGTGTATTGTGTTATGGGTTTTGGTTCATAAGTATAGAACTGAGCTGTAATCAAGATGCCATTCCTGTCTGGAAGCTCCAGGTGGAGACTTGTTTTCTTGTGCATTTGGTAGACTCTGGTTCCTTGCAGTTGTAGGGCTGGAATCCCTGTTTTCTTGATGGTTGTAAAATGATGGTCATTCCTAGCTTCTGGATGCTGATACAATGTTTAGACTATGGGCCTCTTACCAGATCTTCAGTCCATCAATCATGAGCTGAATGCTGGTCATGTTGCATTTCCCTGCCTCATCTTCTGCTCCCTTATTCTACACATGTGAGCAGATTGGAATTTTCCAGTTAATTCAGAATAGACTTAATTCCACTTTTCTATGTAAACTACCATACTCTTAGATTCTAGGGGATGGGACATGGACATCTTTGGGAAGCCATTATCCTGGCCACCACAATTGATACAGCAGAGTAGTACTGAAGAGAAGACAATGCCAATTAGTTGCAGATTATTTTGGCATCCAGGTGATATACATAGATGATCTGTATTAATATAGAGACAATTGAATACAACAGAGGAGGTGTTCAACATAGAGAAGATGTATGGAAATGAGGGAAAGAAAGTTACAGAGTTGTAGCATGGAGAAGCTAGATGCTGGTGTGAAGTGTTCCTTCTATTCAGTCAGATCTGGGAGTGTTAGTGCCAGTGATGGGATGCACTACAAGCTGGCCTAAAGAATATGGGGTGCTGGGCAGTTTATCAGGAGAGGGTCTTAATGCTCACCCCTAAGTTGGACATCTATATTAATCCCAACAACACTCAGAGAACCTCAGAAGAGGAGGCACAAAGAATGTAAGAACTGAAGGTTGGAGAGGAGTGCTGTGACATGCTGTCTTGTGCATAACATGGCTGTTATAATCATGAACTCACAGCACTTATGGTTGTCTACACAAATCCTACATGATATCAAGCCAGACAAATGCTGGAAGAGATGGGGTGGATGATCTCCAGGCTCAACCTCATGATTCGTTGCTATTGGCAATGAATAGCCACTGAGGGAGGAGAACCATTCCTTTCTTGGGGCATAGCAACTAATAGGTTTCCCGTACTTCATTGAATTGGGCTCACACCCATGCACACATGGGCAGTACTACCTGGACTTAGTGTGTTGTTGGGGGGAGGGGCATGACATTGGAGAGATATGATACAGAGGGAGCTGGAGGGGTAGACGGAGAGTACATAAGATCATTTTTTGTTATGTATGTAATTCTCAAAGGAAAGAAAGAAAAGCTAGGGGCCTGGGTTTAAAGGAATGAAAGGAAAGATGGGAAAAAAAAAACAGAGAGAGGCACAAGATAAATCTTCAATAAAAGTAGCAGGTTGGGATCACACTGGAAACAAGATTACCTTGACCCTGAAGACCTCACTGCTAAGTCAGATCTCTTTAAATAGCTTTCAGCATTAACTGCTTGACCCCAGAGCCTCAGATGGGGCTGAGTCTTCTGTCAATGCCAAGTAGCTTTGGCCATGGGATTGAAGGGTCACAGGAGTGATATGCCAGCCCGTGGAACTTACTGCTCTCAGTGAGAGTCTGACAGGAAAGCCCGTTTACCTTCGTGGATGCTTCCTGTCTCCTGACTTGCTTTTGTTTTTGGGCCCCTGAGATCAGGCTGCCATTGCTCTGAGTTGGGAAGATTGTCTGACCTCCCTCATAAGTTGGAGATGTATCACATGGGACTGTGGCTGACTTTAGACGTGAAGTTTCAGTGTTCAGTGTGTGTTTCTGCTGTGCCTTCTGAAAGATTCCTGTAGTTGGGGCTTTCTGAATAAATCACACCTTCCTGAGTAACAGCTGCTCAGCTGCTCAAAGTGTGCTGATGTGCTGGAAAAGCTCAACTAATCTGTTCATCTAGTCACTTGTTCACTTAGCAGACTTTTATTTTATTTTTATTTTTTGGAACAGGATCTCTCCTAGTAGTTCAGGCTAGAACTCACTATGTAGTCCATGCTGGCCTTGAACTCACAGCAATCCCTTGCCCCAGCATTCCAAGTGCTGAGATTATAGGCACAAGTCACCAAATCTAGCTAGTAGACATTTCATTTTTAAAAAATTACAGTCCGTTTTTATTTAAAATTATCATAAATTATATTTTAATCATGTTTCCCCTCCCCCAAATGCTCCTCATTTCCCTACTCAGCCACCTTTACATACTTTTTCTCTCTCTTTCAAAACAAAAACAATAAAACAAGAGAGGAAAATGAAAGCGAACCAAAAAAAAAAAAAATCAACAAAGCCAACAGGTGAAAGACCAATAAGACAAAAAAAAGTCCAAACAAGGCAAAATTAAACAAAAAGTCCACAAAAATCCCACTGAGTTTGTTTTGTGTTGGTTGACCACTCCTGGGCAGGGCGCCTGCCGTGAGGTGTGGTTAATATACGCAGTTGGAGAAAGCCGATTTACCTTTTGTCAATGTGTATCAATTGCAGGTAGCTTCTTGTTTAGGGCTGGGGGCCTGTGTCCTCTTCCTCTCAGTGGTGAGAGCCAGTCTGATTTAACCTGTGCAGGCTCTGTGTCTGCTGCCAGAGTCTTTGTACATGGATGTGAGCATTAGCCCCGTTGTGTCTCTTCCTTGGAGTCATCCATCAGCTCTGACTCCTACACTCTTTCTGTCTCCTCTTCTGCATAGATCCCTGAGGATGATGAAGACATCCCGTTTATGATCCGGTGCTCCAAAGTCTCTCACTCTCTGCACGGTGTCCAGTTGTGGGTCTCTGTGTTAATTTCCATCTACTGCAAGAGGAAGCTTTTCTGATACGGGTTGAGTGAGGCACTGTGCTGTGAATATAGCAGAGTGTCATTAGGACTCATTGTATTGTTATATTCCTTTAGAAGAGTTACAGTACCTTGGGTTTTACCTTAGGCCCATGGTCTATCTAGTCTTAGGTTCTTAGTCACTTTAGTAGTGTCAGGTATGGATGGGTTCCACTGTAACATGAATTACTAAATGGTCTTAGTCATTAAAAACCTGGAGCCAGATATCTGAGAGATCAGAGAGCAAGCTAGCCACGTCTTACCTCTAGGAAATTCTCAGCCAAAGAGAGAGCTACTTCCTGTATACTCACGACTATATACCTTTCTGTGCCCTGCCATCCTACTTCCTCTCTCCACCCAGCTATATCACTTTCCTCTTTCCACCTAGCTCTATCACTTCCTGTCTGTCTGTACAGACCTCCAGACCTCTATGGTTAACTAGCACTAGCTTAAAGGCGTGTGCTACCATGCCTGGCTCTGTTCCCAGTGTGGCCTTGAACTCACAGAGATCCAGATGAATCTCTGCCTCCCCAAATGCTAGAATTAAGGGCGTGTGCTACCACTGCCTAACCTCTATGTTCAATTTAGTGGCTGTCTCTGTCCTCTGATCCCCAGATAAGTTTGTTAGAGCACAAATAAAATGTCACCACATTCCATCTCATGGTCTAGACCTTAAATTCAGTCAGAAGTGGTGGATCACTCCCAAAATGTTTGTGCCATGACTACAGACCAGTCTATCTTGCAGCTACTTGCTGTTATAAGTTACAGGGTTAGTAGCTAGATGGTCCTGATGATTACCTTTCCCTCTGGTAGTGTTTAGAGTACCTTTGAGTATCATGAACTCTATTCATCTATTCAGTACAGGTGTGTAGCTAGAGTTTTCCTGCCTGGCCCACAGTCAGGACAAATCTCTGTCACCCGCCAGTCCCACAGCCGCTCAGACCCAATCAAGTAAACACAGAGACTTATATTGCTTACAAACTGTATGGCCGTGGCAGGCTTCTTGCTAACTGTTCTTATATCTTAAATTAATCCATTTCTATAAATCTATACCTTGCCACGTGGCTTGTGGTTTACCGGCATCCTCACATGCTGCTTGTCATGGTGGCGGCTGGCAGTGTCTCCCTCCACCTTCCTGTTCTCTCAATTCTCCTCTCTGTTAGTCCTGCCTATACTCCCTGCCTGGCTACTGGCCAATCAGTGTTTTATTTATTGACCAATCAGAGCAACATATTTGACATACAGACCATCCCACAGCACGGGTGTAGATTCTAGTCACCCGTCAGCCCAACTCCTCTATGTTTGATGATGTAAGTGTTTTCAGCAACAGGGCTTTACCATCAGGTTGTGGAAAGAAACCAACAGTCTTGGTAATAGCCCGTGATTTTTAGTGGTGATGGTGGGTGTTCTGTGGAACTCTTTTGATCAACATTTCAACAAAATGTAATCCATTCCTGGCACTGGAGGGTTTGTTCAGTGTCCTGAGATGTCTAGTTAGAGGATTCTCTCCCCTATTAGGTTCCTTTCAAGTGTGTATATAGTTTATGAAGCCTCTATAGTACCAGGTTTCCAATCACTTTTTCAAATGACCTTTAGTGTTACTCCCCATGTTCTCTGCCCTCCCCTTCTCTTCCACCCCCTTCCAGTTCTAGTTTTCCTGTGTCTCCCCATAACAATATGTTCTATTTTTGCTTCCTTGGGAGCTCCTCTCCACCCACCTAGTCCCTTACTAGGCACCTAACCTCTGTGATTATTCAGATTACAACATATATATCAAAAGCTTAAAAGCTAACTTCCACATATAAAAAAAATACAATATTTGCCCTTTGGGGTCTGGGTTCCCTCACTCAGGAGGTAACCTGAGTTTTTCCTAGCTCCATCCATTTATTGAACAGACAGTTATTGAGTACCGTATAGGTGTCAGCCATTATACATGTGTCTGTAAAGAAGTCTTTCCAAATACAGTTTTGGTCCTCATTTGCCTATTATATAATTTCATATAGAACCTGGAAGGCTCATAATCCCCTTTCTTATCAGGCTGTATGAGAAATATAACTTTTGTTCAAATAAAAAATTTTAAGGCAACTTATACATTGGATTTGCACCAGGAAGCTTCAAGTTTGAACTGAGAAGTGGCTGACTAAGAACTTTAATGAGTTCTTTGGCTGTTGGTAAATCTAGCATGGGGATAAAATAAATCTCTTTATTAAACTCTGGTAAGGCTCCAATTAATCCATGCTATTGCCTTTGCATTAGTTCACTTCTTGCTGCTGTGATAAACATTGTGACCAAAAAGCAACTCAGGGAGGAAAGGGTTTATTTCATCTCCCACTTCCAAGTGATAGGTCATCACTGCAGGGAGCCAGGGCAGCAACTCAAGGCTGGAACCTGGAAGCAGGAACTTCAGCAGAGACCATGGAAGCAAGCTGCTTCCTGGCTTGCTCTTCAGATTCACTTTCACCTTCCAGGACCACCTGCCAAGGGTTGGCACCACCCACAATGGTCTGGAACCTCCCATATAAATGATTTAAAAAAAAATATGCCCCACAGACTTGCTTACAGGGCAATCTGATGGGGATGTTTTCTGATGGGGTATGTTAGACTTTGTGAATCCCACACATTATTTACCTTAGGGAGTGGAAGAGACATTGGTAGATTAGAACTAAGAACTGTACAAGAGTGAAGTCAACTTGATGGATTCCCACCTTCCAAGCAGAGTGCCTGGCTACGTCTCCCCACCAGAGAAATAATTTTTTTATCAGAAGAAAAACTTGTCATGCTTTTGAGCCACCAAGCCATAAATCTCCATTCCACCTATGAGATAATAGTTTTTCTTGTCAACTTTCTTGATAATCCAGAGTAACTGTTATAATATATGGCCTTGTTCCATCTCTCCCAGCTGCGGCCCCTCTGTCTTTTGTAGGTCCTGGGAAGAGACAGAGGCTCCCTGCTTGTCTTTGTTTGTTCATTGGGAGAGTAGAAGATGTTGTCACCAAGAATGTGACATCCTGATGAAACCCTAGAAGCCCTGAAATCTGAGAGCCAATGGCTCCTCCTGCCCCAAACTTTCAGCAAGTGGCCTCTGGTTCATGTAGAACATTCTCTTTTCCTGAAGAAACAGAAAGAAAATGACCTTCATCTAATTGGAGAGCTGAAAACACTTCCATGCCTGCTTCACTTACAACACAAAACCATATCCCACATCTGATGCTGCTCAGCAGAACAGTGGGCTAAGTTTAATGAGAACTAGCAGACAGGGCTAGGTAGATATGTCAGCCAATAAAATGCTGGCCTTGAAAACACAAGTTCTATCCTTAGACCCATAATAAAATTTGACTGTATTGGCATCCACTTGTAATCCTAACTAGGGAGGCAGACAGGCAGATAGATCACTGGGGTTTAGTGGCCAGCCAGCCATACCTAACTGACATGCTCCAGGTCCCAGTGAAAGACCCCATGTCCAGCCTCTGGACTTGTCTGGTTCTCTTCCCACCACACCAGTCATTGGTGAAGGATAAGGAATTCTGGACTTCCCCCTCTTACACATGTTTTTCTTTGTTATCCACCATTGGGTGTTGACCTTCTGATATGAACGTTCATGTCATTCATGTGGCAGACAAAATGGAGCAATACACCAAAGTCAGATGCCATGGTAACTGCTCCCACTGTCCTGTGGCTCCCACACACATGAACACATGCACAGAAGTGCACAGGCATACCAGTGCTTCTATATGCACATACACATATGCAAAAACACACAGATGAACAGACTGACATGTATGTTTTACAGAATCCTTAATTCATTGGAATTGACTGAAAAGTGATTTTGTTTAGAAAGACTCTGGAGAGACAATGGCCTGGAGGGAATTTGGTAAGTGCAACTTTGTGCTTTCCCTTATTTCTTATGAAGAATGCACTCAGGTCAGTAGTCAGGGAACTCATTCACCCACCCCAAGCTCCTGAAAGATCATAGAAAGCCCTGAGTAAGATTAGTCAAGAGTCTTGAGCTCCCAATGTAGGTTCTAAAAACTCAACATAATAAGCTGAGTGGTTATCAAACTGCTTTTATGAACCTCATCTCCATGAGAGTCCAATTTCTTAAGATGTGTCTAAGTGTCATCTTGCTACATTGTACACAAATTACATAATGGTGACTTAGAATCATAGATACATGATTGCTCTGCGCCTATGCAGTGATGGAGAGTCTTTGGACATAAACAGTCTGTTATCTACAATGTATAAATAAGACAAACTGTGAAGATAAATGGGAGACACAAAAATTCATACTATCTCCAAGAATATATGGGCAATGTAAATTGGACTTAATGTGGCGGTGGGGTGGGGGGAGAAAACATAAATCTGAGTGGGTGGGAAAGGGGAGTGAATCTGAGAGGAGTTACAGAAGGGGTGAATATGATTGAACACATTGTACTAAATTCTCAAAGAACTAGTTATTCCTAGTCATTGTGTGTGGGAAACTGAAGACAAAGGCATGAACAGAAGCAGAAAAAGGGTCTTTAAGAGCAAATGGTGAAATAAGAGGAAGAAGGGAAGGAGGAGGAAGAGAAGAAGAAATGGGGGGGGGAGAAAAAAGACATGTACTGTATCTTTGCCAATCCCAACCCTAATCTTATCTCACAGTTGCCCTGGCTAGCCATGTACCTAATTCTTGGCTATTGGTCTTCTATAACTGAAGTTATAAGTTGACAAGTTAGAATTTGACAGGATTCCTTTAACAATTTGTTAAGCCATGATTTTGCATTCTGGTTAAATTGCAATGACTTATTTGCAATTTTTGTAGCTTAATATGAGAAGTTATTAAGTCAAATGATTTAATATTAAATTGTTTAATAATTTCAGATGCCCATTTCTGAGAAAGTATCAAAACTGAAAGCAGTCAAATGTACTGGCTGGTTTTGTGTGTCAACTTGACACAAGCTAGAGTCATCAGAGAGGAAGGAGTCTCCGTTGAGGAAATGCCTCTATGAGATCCAGCTGTAAGGCATTTTCTCAATTAGTGATCAGTGTGGGAGGGCTCAACCCATGGTGGGTGGGACCATCCCTGGGCTGGTGGTCCCGGGTTCTATAAGAAAGCAGGCTGAGCAAGCCACGTGAAGCAAGCCAGTAAGTAGTTTTCCTTCATGGCCTCTGCATCAGCTCCTGCCTCCAGGAGCCTGCCCTCCTTGAGTTCCTGTTCTGACTTTCTGCAATGATGGATTATCATCTGGAAATGTAAGCCAAATAAACCCTTTCCTTCCCAACTTGCTCTTTGGTCATGCTGTTTTGTTGCAGCAATAGAAACCCTAACTAAGACCAATGGGTTCCAACATAGTGGGTTACTGCTATGACAGACCTGACCATGTTTTGGGGGAGGATTGTGGAAGGACTTTGGAACTTTGGGTTAGAAGAGACATTGAACCTGTGGGCCGTTCTGTGTGAGCTTGGAAAATAAGAATGTTGAGAGCAATGCAGAGGATGGAGGCCTGGCTTATGAAGTTTCAGAGGGAAGTTTGAAGACTCTATTGGGACCATTTGTTATTTTTGAATTAAGATCCTGTGGTTCTGGTTAGCTAGGGCTGAAGACTCAGCTGTGAATAATCAAGATACTACAACTACTGAAGTGAAGCCTTCATGTTACTGGAACAGTTGATGCTGGTTAGCTGGAGCTAAGAAATTAGTGGTGATTGAGAAGAGACCAGCATCGCTGAGGTGAAATCTTCTGGGAAGTGTTTCCTGAGAGCACAGAGAAGCTGTGTTCCAGAGGTGGCCAAGGTTGTACCTTATGCTGGCAGCCGGACTTGCTAATGTGTAAGAGTCACCCAGGTGGTATTGATTTTGAGGGCATGAAGGGGTCATGAAGAGCAGCTGAGGCTTGGCACTGTGAGAGGCCAGGATAGGCCATTGGTGAAGATGCAGCCTCAGTGGCGGCTGAAGGACCAGGACAGAAGGGGTCATACAGAGAAATTGAGACTTGGTACCATGAGGAGAGCCTATGAGAGGCTACTGGTGAAAGTGCAGCCCAGTTGCTGCAGAAGACCCCAGTGTTCTGGAGATGCCAGTACCATGGGATGACCACCAAGAACAGCAGCAGCAGTGGAGTGGATCCAGCCAGAGCCCAGAAGACAAGCTGTGTGTGCTACAGAGGACAGAGCTGGAAAAGTGACTCTAGCCCTACAGAGGAGCCCAGAAGATCGTAAGTGAATCCTAGATAATTGGACATTGAGTTGTTTATACTGTTGGAATGTGGTTTTGGTTGATTTAGAACTGTGCACCGGTTCTCCCCTCTTGAAGAAGGTGTTTAATTTTGATTTCTATAGGGGCCCACAGCTGAAAGACTTTGAACTTCTAAAAGATTTTTGGATTTTTAGAGAGATTGGATATTTTAAAGAGACTGAAAATTTAATGTGTTTGGATTTTTAAAGACTAGGACTTTTAAAGTTATTCATGGTTTAATGTGAGTTCTTAGGGATGAATAAGAAAGGAAGGTTTGTGGCTTAGTAGTGATGTGTTTGTGTGTCAAGTTGACAATAGGTCAGTTGTGCTGGCTGGTTTTGTGTGTCAACTTGACACAAGCTAGAGTCATCAGAGGAAGGAGCCTCAGCTGAGGAAATGCCTCCATGAGATCCAGCTGTAAGGCATTTTCTCAACTAGTGATCAATGAGGGAGAACCCAGCCCATGGTGGGTGGTGCTGCCACCCCTGGGCTGCTGGTCCTGGGTTCTATAAGAAAGCGGGCTGACCACTTCACAAACCACGTGAAGGAAGCCAGTACGCAGCTCTCCTCCATGGCCTCTGCATCAGCTCCTGCCTCTAGGTTCCAGCCCTCCTTGAGTTCCTGTCCTGATGTTCTTCAATGATGAACTCTGATCTGGAAGTGTAAGCTAAATAAACCCTTTCCTTCCTAACTTGCTCTTTGGTCATGCTGTTTCATCGAAGCAATAGAAACCCTAACTAAGACATCAACTAAAATTTATTAAGTTCTTTCTTTGTATTAAGCATTGGGTTAAGAAATTTGCACTAGGCTGGGAAAACAGCTCAATGATTAAGAGCACTGGCTGCTTTCCCAGAAGATGTGGGTTGGATTCCCAGCATCCACACCGCAGCTGACAACAGCCTGTAATTCTAGTTCCAGGGCATCTGGTGCCCTCTTCTAGCCTCCAAGGGAACTGCATACATACTCAAGTGATACAGGCAGGCAAAATACCCATAAGCATAACAAATTTTTGTAGAGGAAAATTTGCATGGGTGATCTCATTTAACTCACAAACTTATAGAGTAGACAAGGGCAGTGAATCAGAGGCCGGACTCTAGGCCAGATGTCTTAATATCAACCTTGTACCCTATTCCCCATGGTAAAATGTTTCCTCCCACAAGATCTGTTCAGACACATTGCATCTTTGTTTGGTGGATGCTACCACTTCCTATATGGCCATAATACAAATGCTCCATTCACTTAGTCTAGTACTAACAGCTGGAGTAGGAGGCAATGAATGGCAAGAGGAGAGGTCACCATAAGCAAAGAAACGTAAGGGTCACTTCCAGCCCTCACTTTGCAATTCCTTCACTATCTTTTGTATACAGTGAATAGAATTTGAGACCCAGATCTCCTTTTCTGTCCTTATGATGATCAAAAATAAGGACTTTGAAATTCACATATACTAGTAGAGGAAACAAGATACAAAATCACAGTAGTGCTTCACAATCTCAGTTGGTTTGATATGATCCCACTCGAGCAGCTTTCATACCACAACAGGTGATGCTTTCTTCCATTAGGTATCCTCCCTCCCCCAACAACTCCTTTTTACTCCTCCAAGTGAGGCTAAAGGTCACATCTTCCAAAGAGTTACTTCTAAATCTTCATCTTAATGAGGACCACTGCTGCTGTCCCAACACAAGAACATCATCGTTGTATGTGTGCTTGGCTATGTCCCACACTAGGATACATGTTCCTTTAATATAAAGAGGGAATTTTGCTACTGTTTATACATTAACATACCCAGAGTCGCAGTAGAGAATTAACTAATTAATCAACCAATCAATAAATCTGATCTTGAAGAGGTAGGTTATACCTGCGTATTATTGGCATCAACGCCTTTAAAGTTGGTCACAGAACTGCTGTGTAGAACATGTTCACCCTCCTCTGGAATAACAGGATGAACTCAAACATACAAAAAAATAAGAGGGCACGTGAAGTTCATCCTCTCTTGACAAAGAGTCCAGTGAACTGAAGAGCTTTTCTCAAGGTTTCTTAGATGCTCAGGGACAGAACTTGGATGGAATGTAGCATGTCTGTGTAAGCCCGAGGTCTTTGCCACCTCACCAGCTCTTCCTGCATGGAGGCTTCTAGTATACTACCCTAAGAGGACAGCATGTTCTTCCCAGTAGAACTTGAGAGATACTCAAAATAATAAATGAAATGTCAGAAGTGAAAAGCAAATTCATTCCCACATATTGCTCAAAACAACTTGCAGAGTCTCTGGTCACTTGTAGCGTTCAACCACCACTCCTGAGGCATGTTCCAAAAATTCAATTATTCCCATGTATTGCTTACTTTTTCTCAAATAATTTTGTGCACAAAGAACATTTGAAGAGCTTTAGAGGCAACTTCTTCTATCTGAACAAACAGTCAAGGACAACTGTCATAAGCCAAACTCTCATTTCAGCCACAGCATTGATTTCCAATAAATCTATTCAAAGGAAGAAAGTGGCTGTTCTTTTTCGTGAAACACACCCACAAGTTACAAAGTATTTTGTTGATAGAAATGTCAGTGAACAATGACAGCAACGCAGCCCAAAGCCACTGAAATGTAGCGGACATCCCAACCGTCACTAGGAAATTAAAATGTCACATTGGTGGGCAGAAGTAAGTCCATAGGGTTCATACCTCACTCTTGTTGGTGCCTCGGAAAGCATAAGGGGTGTGAAGCTGGAGGCTGGCATTGGTATCAACTCTGTAACTGTAGGCAAGAGAATTAGCTCTTCTGGTCACATTCATCTGCTCAAGCAACAGTCAGTGAGTATCTACTTAGAAGAGACTCACTTCTAGGTACTCAGTGAACAGTAGTAAGAGAAAAGAGAGACTTTGGAAGCAAACACAAAAACTAAAAACTGTTGTGTTATTTGGTCATTGATATTATAGAGAAAAATATAGTTGAGGAGAGAAAGTATTACAGAAAGGCATTTTATAAGGTGTGTGTATGTATTGTGGTGTGTGCATGCACTAATGCACACACATGCACTCACAGAAGTATATGTGGGTGCACACATAGCCAAAAGAGGGCATCAGATCCCTTGGACCTGGAGTTACTGGCCTTTGTGACACCCACCTTGCCACACAAGCTGTGGGTGCTGGGACCCAATCTCTGGTCCTCATGATTGTGCAGCAGGTGCTCCACTGCTGAGCCATCTTCTCCCTGGCCCCAAAGAGAGCAGTTTTAAAGAGCAATCAGGAAAGGGGTCTAGTAATTTCTAACATTTATTGAACCTTACAATTAGTAGACGCCAAGCCCAGCATTTGGCAAACACTTTTAACATGATCTTTTTCTTGTTTGGGGGATCTTCTTGAGACTAAGTTCTTTGAGGGTGTGAGAGTATTGGCTGATTACTCCTCTTTCCTCCCCATCATCTCTAAGGATCTTTATAGAGAGGGCTATCCCTTTGTCAGCCTGGAAGAGAAGACCCCGTAGGTACTGTCTCTGGCCCACACTTTTTGCTGACCCATGCTTTCCATCTGACATGCTCCGTGGTATTGGATAGAACTTCTTGGACTTGACTAAGTCATTTACCAACCTTTTGGTTCGCTTCATGGAAACTACATCAGTATGGCAGGAATCCCCTAGAAGAGCAACTAGTATTTATCATAGGGCTGAGCTTTCTTCTGGTGCTTCCAGAACATTAGGAAGATGGAGAGAAGTCGGTGATAACCAGCTGTGAATGTCAATATTCTCAACTCCCTCAGAGCTCACCTCATACATAAACACTACAGTTTTTTTTCTCATTTGAACATGTTTTATGTTTGAAAATTAATGTAAATGGCTCTGCCAAAATTCCCCTTGTCAAAATCTGTCAGTCATGAGAAACCCCAACCCATCACATGAGCCTCTCTGTGGAAAGAATCAGAAATCAGCATTGTCGTCTTGCTGGGCAATTAAGACCATCTCTGGGCTCTGATCCTCATACCTAAGGAGCAGATATCCCAGAATTCTTATCTGTTTGAGACTTGGAAATAAGGGTTGCCCTACATATGAAGAGCATCCACATTTGCTTCCCCAGAGGAAGCAATTAACAATAACATTGGAATAATCTCAGTTTGATATTAAGGCTTTATTATGTTTTTATTAAAAGAGGACGATTCCTCAGAGTTAGCAAACACTGTGGCAGTGTGAGGACAGTTCACATATTTTAGGAGATGTCCAATAGATAATATAACAAAGGAGGTTCTTCATATCCCCTCTTCTTGCAGCTCTCCTAGGGGCTAAGTGCCATTACCACCAACATGCAGGTGAAACAGTCTCAGAGAAGAGAAAGACCCTGTCCAAATCCACAAGTTAATAACTGATGGACACATCTGACGTCCTAAGTCTACTTAAACTTATGAATCCTGCTCTAGCATTATCTTTAACGTCTAACTACCAAATGCTATTACCTCCTTATTGATCTCAACCAGGGTGTCCGAGGGCTGCAGAAGTCTGTGATGCTAACATTTTGTGGTGCTTGTGTGACTTTACCTTGAGCCACTCTGGAAGCTGTAAATTCATAAATAATGCCATGCTGACTTGGTTAGGCTCCTAGGGCCAACAGGAGACAGATGATCTACCGCTTTGAACAGTATCATTGTAAGCTGATGTGCTACTTCATAGTGTTGGGTTGCCATCCCCTGGAGTGCTTTGATGCGATCGGTTGTCAGGTTCAGGTCTGTTGTTTCTCTTACCAGAATCCCAGCCACTGGAAGATGACAGCCCCAAAGCCCTGCCTGTGTTAGGGGAGCAATCAAACTCGGATAATGACATAAACGAGCCGGTGTTGATCTGGGGAATCTCAGACAAAGCAGCCCAGAGGAAAAGCATCTCTGCTGCTGAAGGTTCGCTTCGCTTGCAACAGGAGAAACAGCAGCCGCTGGTGCACAGACCGGGGAGAGGTAAAGGGAGGCTGAGGCTGCCGCATGTGAGTAGCGCTGGATTTTCTGTGGCTAAGAACAGGATGCTGGGAGGGGGCTTGGCTGGGAGGTGTGTGTGTGTGTAATTTGGGTCTCTGCTTTTCCTGTGGCTAGGAGTGGAAGTGATGCTTTACACAATCACCAAGTGCATTTGGGATCTGAGCCCCTCTTCCAGAGGAGGCAACGGAGTGCGCCCACACGCACTTGCATTTTCAGCATCTGCGGATCATAACACATGTAAACAGCAGCAGGTGGGGAGGGGTTTCGCTTTGTTTTCTTGTTGTCTGTGGTGGGCTGCGAGACAGAGAGGCACCTCAGCCCTAAAGAGCTTTCAGAGCAGGACTGCCCAAAAGGGGCTCTTTCCCAAGTTTCTGTGGCACATGTGTGAATCTCTATGGCTTGGCCACACAGTTGCTTCTCTTGGAGAGGGGATTACATGCCTCCCACTGGGAAAGGGTGAGGGTGGCCAGTCCTCAGCTTAAGTCCTTCGGAGTAAGCAACAGCCACGCAGTTTAACCTGACACTTGTCATCCTGGAAGGAGTTCACCGAGCGATCCAGGCTGGGAAAGCACAGGTCTCTCAGCCAGGGCAAACACACGGGTCTCAGCATCGGGGTGATTTTAAACTTTAGAAAGTTTTTGATTGCTCTCTTTTTTAATGTTAAGCCCTAGGGTTTTCTACCTGTGAACAATAGACATATGTTGGAGTTGAAAGCATGCAGGACAGGATGTTTTGCTTTCAAGCTCTTGTGTAGCAAACAGCAGGTTTTCTCAGCATGATGAGTTGGTGTGCACCTGTGGGTAATGGTGACCACAGGTGCTCTGTGTGATAGATAGCATCCAGTCATAAATTTGCTTGTGTTTAGAATGTCTAAAAAGGTGGTACACACACAGACATGCATGAACACGTGCACACATGAGCACACACACAAACACACACCACTATGCACACTCATGCACAACACACAATACAAGCACACACATGCATGCTTGTGCACACACATGCACAACATACGCAATACACACAGGCACACACACACACACACACACACAGAGGCATATGCACATTTCTCTCTTTAATTCTTTCTTTGGAGGATTTTTTGTTGTTACTGAAGCAGGGAATCTGCAGGAGAAGAAAACTAGCACATCATCCCCAGGAGGAGAAGAGGAGGGGAAAGTGGGAGAAAGGGAGGGGCCCTTTGCATGTCCTAGGAATTGGCTTCCAGCAGCTGTGCATAATGAGGGACAAGAATCCCAAGCACTTGACACTGGCGCTTGGCTGGGAAGAGAGATTCTAGCCAGCAGCTTGGGCTCACAACTGTGTGCCAGTACAAAGGCGGGTCAGAGCTCTTGCTCCCAAGTTGCTCTGGGGTGTGCAGTGAAATATGAACCAGGGCAGAGGATGCAGGAAGGAGCCATCTGTTTTCTACAAGGGAAGCTTTCCCCTCAAGGCAGCCCTATAGAACGTTCTCATGCCATGGCACACCAGGTGAGGCTGCTCAGAGTTGGCAATAAATGGCAGGAGAGCTCAGGTAGCCATCCGAGTGGAAAGCCACAATCCTTGTGGCTGTCAGAATATCTGGAGCCATCATCCATGGCATCATAGCATCGTGCCTGCACAGACAAGCTGAGATCTAATGTCAGCAACCCACAGAACACTGAAGTTGTGGGGCAAGATCAATAGTCTGATGGCTGTGTTGTGTTGGTGCTCATTTTTGCCATTTGTGATAATGGCATTAATGTAAGAAACATTACAACATATCTCCATAAGACTTTCTTTGTATCTTGACCTCTCAGCATCTCTGACTCTTCTGTATTCTTGTCCAGCTTTGCCCAGACACGTCTCTGACTCAATGACAGTTGTGGTCTAGCTGTACCCACTTTTGCCTTTCCCCAGCATTTTCTGTGCCCCATTCTCGTCTTCCAGTACTGCTCGCTCTCTTAGGAATGGTTAATTACAGCTGGAGTTAATGGATGCATCCCTTAAGTGAACATGCTATATGGGCTGTTTAGCAACTGTTGGATGTTTAAATTGTTTCCAGCTTATCTCTAAATGGGACGGTATTATGAATAGTGCTGTGATTGACACATTTTACTTCCCTTAAAAAAACTGGGGAAAATGAAGTCTCAGCATCAGAATGAATAAGGCAAAAATATGAATTCTTTTGGCTTTCCATGCTTATGAACAAACTGTTCTGACTCCTGTTTCTACTGTCCAAAACCATCATGTAGAGAACATCAATTTGCCTAGAGCCTTATGTACATATCCTATGTATTTTTCCTAGATCCTTATATACATATTCTATATATTTTTTTCTAGAACCTTATACATATATTCTATGTATGTTTCCTAAGTGAAGATCCATGAAAAGATGCTGGCTGTGTTTTTAAAGCTGGTGCTTACCTCCTGGAGCAGACAGGGCCATCCTCCAAAGGACAAGCCTGTAGCTTCTCAGGCTCCCCACCCCACCCCACCCCACCCCACCCCACCCCCGCCCTGCAAGAAAAGCCATGCTCAGTGGCTTCCACTTCTTAGCTCTGTAGAGGGTAAAGAAAGCAAAGTAGATAAGCCAGCATCTCAGAAAGGTAGCCAGCCTAGCAGAGTCTTCAGACTCTGCCCTCCTTCCAGTCTTAACAGAGGCAGCAGAAAGGTCAACTCACTTCTCCAGTTTGATGCTAATGCCTGACAAATGGGACTAGAGTCCTTGAGAAGGTGAGGGCTGGTCAAGCTTATTAGAGGTAAAAAAAAGAGCATGTTCTGTGGTTTCTACTTCTGCATAGACTTCACCCAAAGCTGCGTGCTTCAATGAGAGGGCCATGGTCACTCAGTTCTGTCAAGTGAGAACTGTGAAACACTTCAGTTTCGGCTTCAATAAGGACAGTGCTATCGACTATCTTTTTTTGTTTTTTCATTTTTTTCCCTTGTATCTGCTAAGTTAAGAGATTGCTCTGAGCTTTACTGACCCATGTGGCTCACCATAAATCGCTTCAGTGCTAATCTCTTTGTTGACTTAATGACTATTTGCACAAAGACCCAGCCTACCCAGTGGGGACCATGCTTACTGCTCAGCATGTGTTTGGCCACCCTGACCTATGTAGGTAGAAATTACAGAATCCTGGGAACAAGATTCTCCTTCCATAGACAAGCAATGAGATCTTTTTTTTTTTTTTTTCAAGGCTTATTGACTTTTTCTAGTCTGCAAGGATTTAACGCTGCTTTGCCAAACTGGGAGCCACTGGAAGTCATGGACAGATTTGAGTGTGAAAGTAGCTGTTCCTTCCATGGGCTAATAGGCTAGGAGAACCAGCAGCCTGTGATGTGTCTGAGGGAGCTAAGCATGTGTCCTCTAAGGAAAGGACAAGAGACTTTCAAGCTATAGCCTCAGTATTTGATCAAGAACTTGCTTAAAACTTGCCGTATGGTATCGCCCTTCAATCACTATTATCTTGCTGAGTTAAGGTCTAGTTTTCCTACAATATTATACCTAGTAGAGCAAGTTGAGTTTCTGTTTTATCTACTGTTGTACCGTCAGCCTTTCACAAAATGGTGACAGTGCCTACCTGCTCTGGGTCTGCTGGGCATTGAGCCATGTTTTAGGTGGCTGATCTACATTATTTGGATTCGTCCTCACAGCAACCCCATATGGTTTGCATTTTTGCTAGTCCCCTTTTATAGATTTAAGGATTGAGAGACAAGTAGGACATACTAGAGTAGAGATGGGGCCTTGTGTTTGGGGTCAAGGTGAGAAGGGAGAAACACAGAAGAAGAGTATTAGAGGAAGGACACTTGGAAATGGTAGGACCACAATCCGAGCTTGCTACAAACACCATAGGCACATAGGCTGAAAGAATGGTGGAAATCTAAATGAACATTGATGCACTGCTGTATCTCCAAAAAGTACCAGTAATGGTGGTAATGATGATGGTGATAACGATGATGGTGATAACTGTTAACCAGTGACCTACACTATTCATTACATTATGTGCCAAGCTTTTAATGGAAGCTTGTGTACCCATTCTGATTTAATCCTTGCCCTGGCCTTATGGGAGAGCCACTCTCCTAGTCTTTATTAGCAAAGTAAGGAAAGCTCTGTGATGCCATTCAGCTTGTCCCAGAACACAGAGCGAGTGTGACAGTGATGTCTATGGCCTCTGGACACTTTGTTGATGCACCAGGAAATAAGGGTTGTAAGCATGGCCAGAAACAATAATAGCAAAGGACCATGTAGCTCAGCTCAATGGCTTCTTTGGATCCCTGAAGAATTCTGGGGTAGCTTTTAGATTACCCTGAGACTATTCTTGCTACTGCCTCCAAGACAAGTTCTTCAAGGAAGGTGCTGAAAAAAGTGCCATCATTGAACCAGTTATGCATAAACTGACAAGGAAAAAGGAAAATCTCAGCTAAGCACCTGTCCCTGCCCATTGTGCTGGACCTGCCCTTCCCAATATGATAGCTACTAATCATATGCTACTATTGAGCACTTGGAACACAGCTAGTCCAAAGAGTTCTATTAAGTATGTAAATACACAATAGACTTCAACAGCTTAAGAAAAAAAGTTAAATATCTCAGTAGATTTCTGGTTGCATATTGAAATAATGCTTTAGATATAACAGGCTAAATAAAATATGCTATTGAAATAAGTATTCCTGGTTTATTTTATGTCCCAGAAAGCCATGATAAAGTACACATAACAATGAGATGTATCATGTAAACTGTCTTAGTTGTATTGCTCAGTGGTGTTAAGTGTACTTGCATTGTAATGAAAATAATCTCCTGAACGCTTCATCTTGGAAAACTACAGCTCTGTATGCATTGAAACTCTCCTCCTTCCCCCTACCCTGGGAAACTGTCACTCATTTTTTTGTTTCTAAACTTTTAGCTATTCTAGATAACTCACATGAGTGCCATTCCAGAGCATTTGTGTTTCTATCACTTGCTGTTTGCGCTTAGCATAATGCCATCGTGGGTCATGGTTCATCCATGCTGTAGTGTGTATCTGAATGGTCTTAGTTTCAAAGGTGGAATATAGTTCCATCACACATATGTATAGCATTTGTTTACTCAATTCCTCCACCCATGGATATGTGACCTATTTCTGCCTCTTTTTCTTTAACTGTGGCTCCTACAATATTTAGACTTCCATAAGTGCCTCACATTTGAGGTTGACATATCTCTACTAAACAGTGTTGTTCTACACCAGTGGTTATCAACCTGTGGGTCACAACCCCCATAGATACCCTGATTATCAGATATTTACATTATGATTCATAACAGTAACAAAATTACAGTGATGAAGTATCAACAAAAATAATTTTATGGTTGGGGGTCATCATGACATGAACTGTATTAAAAGTTTGAAGCATTAGGAAGATTGAGAATATTAGTCTAGACTTTTCTCTCCTCTTCAATGCCTTCTCCTCCCCATTCTCCCATCCTCGGACACAAAACTTTTACAACCCCCCATGCTAATTTGATTCTCTTGTTCCCTTCTCTAAGACCTGAGCCAATAATCTTAGCTCTGATCAAGTTCTCCCTTTTATAAGGACCCATGAAAGACTGTCATATTTAGCAACATTTTCTGTAATTAAATGAAACTGTGACATTTCTCAAGAGGAATATTCCCTTTTTTCATAATATATAAGGAGAGAGCTCAATAAATTGAAACCGAGAAGAAAAGGCTTTTGAAGTGATTTAATTTTCAATTTTTTTAAAAAAGTCAACAGCTGTACTCAGCTTGTGGGTTGTGAGTGAATTTTGTTAACCCACCAAGCAAGGAAGAATGTAAAGCCAATAAAGCAAAAATTCAGATTAGAGATCTACACTGGCTTTTCATTTCTGAAATCAATTTTTCCTGGAAGGACTTGGGGATCTAGGCATTTAGGGCACATGTCAGTGTCTGAAATTTCTCAACATTTACAGACAACTTAAAACCTCAAAGCCTTAGTATAGCATCCAAGGCCTTCCAGATTCCTGATTTTTTTTCCCTATCATTCCCTGCAAACTTCCCCTATGGAGATCAAGGTGCCTCATTGGTTTACAAATGAGCCATGTGCTTCCTTGACTTCTAGCCTTGACCTTGATCTTATATCAGCTTTGGAGATCCCATACCACCTGTACCTGCCTGCTGAAAACTTAATCTCTAGGACACTGTACAAGAAGTTTCTTCTAGTAAGCATTCCTGGATCCCAGTATCCACTGGACATAGTCAGACCCATAAGAAAGATGTCAGATATGGTAGTCTGTTCTAGGGAGTATGACAAGTAGTTCTTCTCACCATCTCTCACATTTTAGCCTTTCTCTCCCATTAACTGAAGCAATTTAGAGACCAAAAGGTGTGAGTATACATGGAAGTCATTTTCAGAGTTCCCACCAGGAAGTCAGAGAAAGTAGAAAAGGTGGAAGGACAGAGACAGTCTAGTAGCAGACTGGCCCTTCTTCAGAAATGTTCCATTTCTATAACAGAACCATTATACTATAAGATAATCCTCACTACCTTATTTGTTTAATAATGTAGTCAAGACAGTAGGCTTCTTCTTATTCATATGTATATTATATATATATTTTTCTAACATTTATCAAAATATCTGGCATAGAAATAGGTAGTTAATAAATATGGATTTATTATTATTATAAAATAAAAATTAATCATATGCTTCTTTCAAAAATTCCTTTAGAACCTCAGTAGCCTATAGTGATTCTAGAATGGCAATGTCTCCATGAATTGATTATAGAGTATTGATCTCCCTCTTCTTTGACTCCAAGAAAGGAAGCAAAAATGATTCCATTAACGATTCTCAGTGTCTTGTGATGCTGCATTCAGTGGAACATTACATCACAATTGAGAAATTTGAATGTAAGTGGTGGGAAGTTAGACCAACTATGAAAATAAGTGTTCCTAGTGACATTGAGTGCAAGTTCAGGCAGTGGCAGTTTTTATATGGATATAATGTCATGTGTCTTTTCTCGTGACCTCTTTAATTGTAATTTTATATCAAAATATATGTTCAGAGAGACAGACTATAAGATTTAATGCTTTGACTCTAAAGTGCCTGGAACTAAGGTTGGGGTACACAAGAAATGCCATGAACATAATAGAAAGCTGAGGATAGAAAGTGGTGAGAAAGAGCAATTTGAGTGACTTTGATACTTTGTGGCTGTCCTTTGGACAAAGTCTTCATATGCCAACAAAACTGGCCACATAACCAAACCAGTGAGTGTTGTGTAGCTATTTAAGAACTGAAGAAAGAGGAAAGCCCATCAGGCACAGGGAATTATGGAAAGTTACTATGCTTAGAAAGTTTAAAGGTTCATGAAGGTTCTCTCAAATGTTCTGTAAGCAGTAAACAGTTGCTTGGGGGCATGGGTGATTCTCGCTTGTAGAGTCACCTGCTAGTTGTACAGGAAACTCTAGGGATATCACTTTTGTGAGTCATCACCCATGATGGGGAAGGGTGGGCATTTTGGTGATGTAGCTGCCTTTGGGTTGCCCATACAGCTATAAGTGATGCTCTTGTAAATAACTCCAATAAACTCAGTGGTTTACCAAGCTAGACTTGGTTAAAATCCTTTCCCTACTCCATAAGTAGTACACTATCTACATTGAATGGATACTTATTCATGTGTCTCCAAGTCACAGGACAGTGAATGAGGAGGCATCTGTGAAGTATAGTGGTGTGACTTGGGTTTCCTCATTCTAATGGGTTAATTTTTTACTTGGAGTTTGTAGGTGATGGTAATTTCCTAGGATCAGTATAACAAATGACCACAAACCAGGTAGCTTAAAATACTGCATTTACTTGAGCAAGGTCAATTTACCAGTAGCTACACCACTGATGAATATGACCATTAACTGCTTACAGCTCCTTGGGGATAGGTGCAGCCTCATGAGCCCATCCTCAAGCCATGCTGGAAAGTTGAAGGGCCCAGTCTTGTGTAGATTACCATAGTGATATAAGCTCAGGAGTGCAAGGGTCATGTCATATCCAAAAGGGAGTGTTTTGCAACACTGATCACCATCTTCTAGCTCTTACTTTCTTTCTGCCTTACCTTCTCTGAGCTTGGAGGAAGTGATAAAGATGTTCTTCCTGTGTAAGGCTCAGCACTCAAAAAAGTCAGTTATTCTTACCACTCTGCCTCACTTATTACTTACTTTGCCTTCACTGCTGCCTGATTGGGGAAAAAAAGCCTTCTTTGACTAAGCCTGAAAATAGCATTAAATCTATGAGTATAAATAAAGATTTACAGGGAACATTGACAACATATCCATTTAGCAAAACATCAGTAGTAGGTCTCTCTGTAGGGTCTATGACCTCCCTAGCCATGGATATTTAAACAGGTTTTTACAATATCAGGTATGGTTTATTCCAGATAGAGGACCTCAAAAATAACCGAAAAGAGTTGGTTGCCCCATAACAGCTAGCAACCATGCCACTATTGCACTGTAGGCACATCTTGCCTGGAAGGTTGGTATCACTTCCCACCCATGCTCATGTAAGCAACATTAAATACAATGGATCACAATGAAAGTATAAGGGAGACTTGTTGGAACAAGGGGTTCAGAGGCAGTGAGGAGTTGGGGGACTAAGAGAGGATAATGGGGTGACTATTACCAAAGTATAGAATAGGTGTATGAAATTATGCAAGAATAAAGAAAACATATAAATGTATTCTCCCACCATTCTGGAGGTCAGAATCCCCCAATGGAAGCACCACTGGGATTGCTCAAGCCCCTAGGGTAGAAGATTCTATAACAAAAATCCTTGCTTGCTTCTTCCAGCAAAGCTGGCTCTAGACCTTCCTTGGCTTAGGGCTATATCATGTCAATCTACTCCCATCTTCAATGTGGACTTCCTCCTTCCTCCCTTGTGTCTGTGTGCCTCAAATGTCCCTCTGCTGCTGCTTATAAGGACACCAGTCACTGGACTTAGTCGTGGGTGAACTCATACTGATATCCAAACTTCTCTCTGCACTGCCTTGTTTCCAAACAAGGTCATATTCACAGATCCTCAGAGCTAAGAATGACAGACTTGGGCAGGGACTGAAGCTCAGAGGTAGAGTGTTATTGTCCCTGCATTCACAGGCTCCTGAATTTGATCCTCAACACTGCACAAAAGTAGATTAATTAATGAATTAACTAATCAATTACAGGAGAGAAGAAAACAGATCTTTTTGGAACCTTTATTCAATCCACAATGAAGATTACAGTAACCATGCTAATCTACCTCCTATACAGAAGCAAACCTTTACTCCTACTTTCTGAATCTGAGATCTTACTCCATAAACCATTTCCATTTTCTCTTTTGTTCATTTAGCCTTTTCAGCTTGAGTTTTTCCTTTGGCCTACAAATTAGCTCTCATCCAAATGAAACAAACTTCCCTTCAAATTTACTTCCAAAACAAAACCCTTGTCGAAGGCTAGCATGCCTCACAGAAACCTTGCCCACCCATAGTCCCCTCCTTGACTTGCTTTCCTTGTGATGATTGCTCTCTTGAAGTTAGTAAGAAAGTAAGTGTTGGCTGCTCATCTCCCTAAACCTTGCTTCTCACTGGACCTTCAGATTCTATACACAACATTTATCTCTCTTGGACACCTCTTCCTCTTCCATGGCTAAGTTTCTCTTTCCTTGGCTAAGGAGTTAAAGCTTGCAGAGAGCTACCAGCTAGGAAAGAAGCTCACCGCCTCCTATTTACCTATTCATGAATTAGTCACCAAACTGAATTTGTTACATTCCTTCCCTTCCTTCTACATGAGGCTAGGATAACTTATCTACCCTAAAAGTAGTGACTGTAGCCACCTATAAGATAATAAAACAGGAGCCACTTTTATTATTATTATTATTATTATTATTATTATTATTATTATGCTTCTACTCTCTCCTCTT
>CABHPP010138232.1:13195-36770 GCA_902168425.1 Peromyscus attwateri | reverse complement strand
TTCTCTCTCTCTCTCTCCATCTCTCTCTCTCTCTCTCTCTCTCTCTCTCTCTCTCTCTCTCTTTCTTTCTTTCTTTTCTTTAGACAGGGTTTCCCTGTGTTGTTTTGGAGCCTGTCCTGGATCTCACTCTGTAGACCAGGCTGGCCTCGAACTCACAGAGATCTGCCTGGCTCTGCCTCCTGAGTGCTGGGATTAAAGGCGTGTGCCACTGCCCCCCAGCAGTTTCCTTTCCTTTACTGTTATTTGTGCCACTGCTGTTTGGCTTCCTTCAGGCTGAAACTATCTTCCATGTCACAACTACAACTTCCAACAAAGGAACACTTTTTTTTTTCTTACAAATGGTTACACCTCACCCATGTTGGAATGTCATTAGCATTGGGTGCTGGACAGATCCCCTTTTCTTCAGAGCTTGTTAAAACTCAGAGAGGGGGACACGTGAATGATCATTTGTTGTCGGATTAAACTTTGAGTTTAATCCTGTACCTTTGATAATGAGCTTTGTGTTCCCAGGGGAAGGGTTAGTTGAGACTACAAGTGCTGAAAGCATTCTAGAAGACAGTGCGCTGATTTCACCCTTGTGCCTAGAGCTGCCGACTGAGACATGCTAAAAAGCCTAGAGAGGCTGTCTGGGACAACCTGGGGTTTCCTGATTCCTGTTTGACATTTTCCAGGACATGCAGGCAGATTTGGAAAGAGTAGACATCATATCTGCTGATGTAGGTGGAGTAGTCCTTTTCCAAAATGCTAGGGACCAGACATGTTTTGGGTTTGGGTGAATGTTTTGAAACTCTTGGGTATATAATAAGATTATCTATTTGGAGGCTGTGACTGAGCTCTAAACACAGAATTCATTTGTTTCTTAGAGGCCTGCACACATAGCGTGATGATGGTTTTTGCTTTATTTATTCATTTTATCTTATTTTATTTTATTTTTTTGTGCACCGGCACTTTGATCTTAACCCATCACCTCCAACTAGGTGTGGAAGTATCTGAGCTTGTTGGACACTGTCAGTGAGCAAAAAAGTTTCAAGTTCAAGAGCATTTTGGATTTTGTGAGTAATTGTGATTATTCTGCAATGTAAATTTAGGTAGGATAACTAATTCCCAAGTGATGGGGTCAGGACTGGCAAAGCTGTCCACAGGCTGGAGTGGTGCCCTGAAAATGAGATGGATTTAGTAAAGCTAAGTGGGCAGTCTTGTGAATTGAGAGGTCACGTACACACACACACACACACACACACACACACACACACACACACACACACCATGTAGAAACAGCTTGATGGCAGGTGTGGAAAGACACGGGCTTTCAGCTCAGGATGGACCAGTACCCTTGCCCAAGCTGTTGTCGGGGTGAGAGGTCAAGGGCAGGAGTCGCATGGGTTCTTGCTCCAGCACAGGGTGCCATTCTTCGGGACAAGTGTTCAGAGAGCACCTGCCAGGGAGCTGACAGGTCTGGAAACCTCACAGGAGGAATTGGGGAGAGCAGAGCATGTATTGCCTGGGGACGCTAAGACACAGAACACGACAGCTTCTTTCAAATTGTCAGGTTTCCTGTGCAGGAGCTGCGCATTTAACGGTTGCCTTGCGGGATGGGGGGAAGATAAATGGGTGCACTTTTCAAGAGGCAGAGTGGAAACTAGAACGTCTAGGAATGTTCTGGGAATTTTCTACACACAAAATGTGCAGTTTCTCCTGTCTTCAGAGGATGCCTGGTTGTTGTGGAAGGCACAGGACTGGTTTAGCATGGAGGGGGGTAAAAGTTAGGTCAGGTGACCTTCAAATTCTGTTTTCTCTCTGGTCTATAATTGCTGTTTTCCTTGCCGTCTTCCTCTGGGGTGTATGTGGCAGGCATAGTACAATAATAGTCCTAAAATTGCATCTCCTTGTCATGAATCCTCACTTCTTACCAACTGCCAGCAATTATCATTAATATTTTGAATAAATAGGATCCATTTATTATGCAACTGATTATGTAATACTTACTATTCATTATATAGTGGGTATCAGGTTTTTCATGATCTGTGATCAGTCTCATCATTCACTGTCCCCCTGTGAATCATTTGGACAAAGATCTGCCACTGTATTTATTTCAACATAACAGGCATCTAAGAGGCTGTAGAGTGGGATGGAAAACCATCACTGCGCTGAATCACATTGGTACTGAAACAAGTGAGTTGCTGACCATGTGTATACTGTGTTTTCTATTTTTTTATATAGATAGCGTCATCCATTGTACCAAAACTAAGCAGATGTTTGCCAAATGTTTAGCCTTGAAATTTCTGCCATTTATACTTGTGTGGACTATAAAGTGATGTCCTAATCCACATTGATTATGAGACCTCAAATTTCTTAAATCATAAACTGAAACTTCCTTCTGTGTAAGCTAGAGAAGGATAATTTGAAAAATATTTTGCAGGCCATGCTTATTATGTGTGGTATGCCTTATCCTCTACAGTGACACCAGTGTTTTAGTGAAAACATTTCTCTTTTATATTTTTGAACAATTGATAATTCTCTATTGAAAACATATTGAATACTTGAGGGAATTCTTTTGAAGTTTTGAATGCAAGGTGAATTTTCGAAGTTCAGTGTTCATCTGGACAATGAAAATTTTAGGTTTGCTTATTTCAATTGTCTTCCACCAACATTAGGCTCCTTTTAGAGAGCAACGTAATGTATATGTATTGCTAAGGCATGGTTAATACTCAGCGGCATTTGACAAGGTTAGGGAAGGGATCATATCTACAGTTCCGAAGTGAAAGGGTCAAATCAGATTCAGTTTGATGTCAAGAAGATGGCTGTCTTCCTGATGCGTCTCCGATCAGCTCAGACTTGGGGTGACTAACCTTGCCTCTCTTTCTCCCATTGTAGGTGGCTGCCTCTTTGATGAGCCATACAGCACATGTGGATATAGTCAAGCTGACGACGATGACTTCAATTGGGAGCAGGTGAACACCTTGACCAAACCAACGTCTGATCCATGGATGCCGTCAGGTCTGTTCCCACTGCTTGGTGTTCTTTCTGAAACAGGGGCGTCTGGAGAGTCTTGGCCATCATCATAGAACACTGTCTACCGGGTATTGGTTGAGGGAAAGAACATGTTGGTATATGAGTGCTGTGCTCCATGGCTGCATAGCTGGAGAGGATGGTGTAACTAAGAGGACTGATTACAGGAGTTTAGCCTGTAAAGATGAGTTATGGTTTGCTCTCTGTATTTTTGGGCATACCTTAGCTGGATTAGTGGACATTGCCCAGGTGATCCTTTCTTAGGCAACAGATATGGGGAATAGTTGGATGTCTTTTCTGGCAAACATGTGTGTCAACGATGGGACTCTAGTTGTAGAATACAAATAACATGGTTTCCAACATATAGCAGGCCTTGAATGGAAACTCCTCTCTCAAGCCTCAGAGCCTTAGAGGCTTTCTTGTACCTGGGAAATCATGATCTTGAAAGCATTCAGAGGATTCATGGATGTGTGTTCTTTTTTTCTCCCCCCTCCCCCCCCAGAGGAATGCTTAGTGAATTTCACACTAAGTAGAAACTACTTACCTTACTGAGCATCAGTGAGAATTCAGATTTTTTTAAGGAAGAGTAGAAAGACAATGATTGATCTAATCATAGCAGAGCCTGACAATTTTGTAGAGACCCTCTTTCCAGGCTGTGACCTTGGCAGTCCTTTTAAAGTCTTAGATTTGTAGATTCATAATTGAAATGGGCTGATGAATGTACCACTTAGTATTCAAACTGCTAAAAACATATTAGTGAGATTTGAGTTTCAGATAAAACACGTTTTTGTACTTTTTCATGAATATAAAGCTTTTCATTAATGTGCCTACATGCAGCAGTAATTAGATTTTGTAGGTAATCTTATAAAGGCAGCTTCAAAGCATGAGGTAGAATCTAATGTTGTTCTTAATAAGCTTTAACAATTATGATGCCCACTATGGGCTTTCCTCTCCTTCCCACATTTAATTCCTTATAATTTTCAAGTCAAGAACCCCAGTCTCTTTAACACTGTGACTTTGCCAGGCTTCCAAGTCTTCACAAATCTTGTTTGGTTCCCCAGATCACTTTCTCCTTTGCTGTCTTTCCCTCTTCCTCCAGCGTGTGTGCCTTTCAATGCTGCTTCTGGAGCTAGTGGGCCACTCTTAGTTAGCTGGCCACACTCTAGCTCCCGTGTCCCTTTTTAGTTATGATTGACAGTTAGGAACATAGCTTTGTCCTTTCTGCATTGTGCCTCCCCAGGCAGAGTTCTTGACCTGAAATCCTTTGAGTCTTTCCCTGACATCTCTCCAGGTGTCCATTGGTCTCAAGAGAAGCTGAGGTGGGGGACAGATAGACCTGGTAGATCTGTTTATGCAAGCACAGATGTGGGTGATGTCATGTCTTATCTTCTCATTGGGTGAAGTCTGTGGCTTTCTGTAGGTTTATATATTATTAAGGATGGAAATCAGGGCTGCTTGCATCTTAGGCAAGTGCTCCATCTACCACTGAGCTACACCCCAAAACCCCAATTCATAATTTTTTGAATTCTGTATCTGTTTTTATTACCATGGCCATTTGCATTGAAATTTTTTTCCAATTTAGAAAAAAAAGTTCCTTTTGAAAAGAAGCCTAAATATTGTAGAATCTTCTTCAGCCTGTGCTGATACTATCTGAATCATAACATAAGCAACTCACTTGATGAAAAGAGGCTTGCTACCAAGTCTGGTGACCTGAGTTTGATACCCAGGTCCACAGGATAGACTCAGATTTCCTCTCATTGTAGGAAACAAACTCAAGTCTACAAGTTTGTGTGCTTGTTCATGCACACACACACACACACACACACACACACACACACACACATGCAAATAATAAATATGTAAATATAAAAACAACTATTAAAATTTCTTATGGTAAATGGATGGCAGAGAGAACCATATGGCTTTTGTGGGTTGCATTTAAGCCTTTATTTAACAATAGTATTGGATTTGTTCTTGCATGTGTGTTACTTGGTCTGCAGCTGCATGTAGGCCGGTGCTGAATCGACTCACATAAATAGTGGCCCGGCCAAATCCAGTCCGCTGCCTGCTTTGATATGCCTTGTAAGCCAGGAGTGGAGTCTCCATTTTTAAGTGATTGGAAACTTTTTTTTTAAGGATAATAGTATTTTGTGAGATGAGAATGCCAAATTTCATTGCCCATGGAATTTTCTTGACATACACCTATGGCCGTGCAGATGGACAGTGTGCCGCAGTGTGAACTGTGCGGTCTCAGCTGTTGTTGGGACAGAGACTTGGTAGCACGCAGAGCTACACCCTTGGCTCTGTTACTGGGGAAGCTTACACCCCTGTGAGAGGGCGTTTTGGGATCAGCCCTTAACTGAGTGTTGTTTTAGATCTTGGCTTATATTTCTTTCTTTCTGTGCTCACATTCTGATTATTACCCAGAAGTACAAGTTCACCTTTCCTTTCACTTCCTGTTTCTGTGGGTTTCCAGCCATCAGCTTGTCTCTCTCCTTTATCCAGAGCCATGGTCTGGGTTGCACTACTGGGATTCTTGTTAGCAAACAACCCCTCAAAATGATTAAAGCCTAAAATGTTGGCTCATTTTTTAGCCTTTTATTTTACTCTCTCCTTTTCTGAAGTCAAAGGAAGGATTTGTTCCTCAGTATCTCCCACGTTCATATTCATAACCACATTTAAAAACTAAACACGGTATAAAGCTTCATCCCAGCTTCCTTGAGCTCTCCTCTAAGCTGGTTGTGCAGCTCTGGAACCGCATGGTTAAGACAGATGAATGCCAAGCGTCATGCACCTCTGTGTATTGGAACGCTACGCTTTTGTCGTAGGCTCTGCACTGTGACGGTTTTCTTAAGGGTGAAATAACAATAAACGGAGTTTCTTTTATTGGTCACTGTGCAGCTTGTTTTGTGTGACTTGGTCGTCTTCATTAGCACTGTGGGGACTTGTAATTTTTACCACAAGGATTGCTTGTTGTGAGCATGGGAGCTTAGATTCAAACCAAAATAAGAGTCTGCTGGAATCTGTTAGCCCCTGACAGACCACAGCACATCCTGTGAGTATCACACAGGCGTTTGTTCTAAGAAGTGTTTCATGACCACGGAACAGGTACCTGGGGCAGGACAATGGTCCGTGTTTCTACTGTATGATATTTGTAACTTACTACTCTCGTTCTCAACAGTGGATACTTATTTATTTAATTTAAATACTTTTTTCAGTACTGGGGAGTGGATTCAGGGCCTTATCCATGCTAGGTAAATGTTCTACCCCTGAGCTATATGCACAGCCGTTTTTATCCTTTTATTTTGAGACAAGGTCTCACTAAGCTATCCAAGCTGGCCTTGAACTCACTCTGTAATTCCATGTAAAGCCTGAACTTGTGACCCTCCTGCCTCAGCCTCCTCGGGAGGCCTGCACCATCAGGCCAGGCTTTAAAATTGACACTGAAGAGGCTTGAGAGATGACTCAGTGGTTAATGGCTTGTGCTGCCTTGGCAGAGGACCGGGGTTCAGTCCCCAGCACCTATGGGGGGCCTTTCACTACTGCCTCTAACTCAACCTCCAGGGGATGTGACACTCACTTTTGACTTTCATAGATGCCTGCACTCAAAACTCAAAAGCAAGTATGTGCTTGTGTGCGCTCGTGAGTTCGTGAGTGCGTGCACACACACAGACACAGACACACACAGACACACACAGACACACACAGACACACACACACACACACACACACACACACACACACTCTTAAGCTACTATGCCTCTAAAAGCAACTATTATGAAGTGAACTTGGACCCTATTTCTGGGGTAGGTAACCCCACTCCTGCTTCTCAGAGAGTGCTGTTTTCCTTCCTTGTCTCAGCTTTACGAATGCTGTGACTCATCTGCAGGGAGATAGTGACTAAGGACTAAATCGTGGCCATGGTGCCCAACCGAAGGCAGGGAGACAGAGTGCCTGGCAGAGCAGTGATAGACACTCTTAGTGTGATGACCCAGAAAATAGAAAAATGACTATGTGCATTTGTTTAGCATCAGCTGCACATTGGGGCGGATGATGGACTGACAGTGTAATTGAAGTTTTCTCTTTGGGTACACTTATCAGGCATATTTTGTACGTGCTGGGGAGAGCCTCCCCATTTATTTGCACTCTGGGTCTCCTGTGGTGTTTGGGGACTATTGAGGAGAACAACTGTGAACTTGGAAAGGCTATGTTTCCTCTTAATTCACGGTGTGTACCCAGCAAGAAATACTTTTGTCACAAAATACTCAAACATTTGTTTAATGATCTCATTGATTTGTCAATCAGCTGCCCCTCTACAAATGTTGATTAAACACCTGCCACGTGCCAGACATTGTTGCTGATGCCCAGGAATCCTCATAGTGTGCGCGGAATAGAGAGATGTGTTCCCGGAGCATCCTCACGTTCTAGGTCTGTCTGGATGGGTCAAGGATCATATGCGACAAAGTGTGTTTGCTCTTGTTTAGCTGTGAGGTGGAAAATATTTAAATGACAATGTCAAATTCAGTTCATCCAATTTGGCACTCAGCAGTGTGAGGTTGGGTTTAGCTTTCCTGTATGCTTAGCCCCTTAAACAAAACAAAACAAATTAGAGGAAAGGGAAAAGAGAGTCTAAACCACAGACAAATGGCCCTACTTACTGATCAGTCTGCCTCTAAGACAAATTTTCTGGGACATACAGATGATTCCAGCAGTTGACACACTTGCCCTCCTAGCTTTGTGTAATTGATGCTTGGGGTGGCCCCAAAAGACTGGATGACAGTGTCCATACTTGACACCACAGGAATCAGAAGTTCAGAGAAGTAGATCCGTTGGGAAGACCAGTCTTCCGTTTTGCTTTTCTGACTGTCCTTGGATGACCTTTTCAGGGTGTGCATGCAGTGAGGACATTGCTGTTCCATCTAGGTGGCATCGCCAGTGCCTTTAACGGATCCTGAAGGCTGCCTGCTGTGGGACTGCCTGCACACCCTGCTAGGGCCAGTCACTGCCCTGTCCCTCCCTAAGACTCCTGTGTGAGTCCTTAAGCTCTTCGTTTTATTCCGTCCTCACTCAGTAATACGGTTGGCCTGTCGTACCTGTGGGCTCCATATGCATGGGTTCAACTCACTGCAGACAGACAATATTCAGAAAGAACTATCTCTACTGGCCTTGCACAGAGGGTTTTTTTTTTTCTTTCTCATTTTCCTCTTTAACAATGAAGTGTAACTATTTACATAATATCTACACGGCATTGGTTATTATAACTCCTGCAGGATTGACATAAATATATGGCATAAGAACGACAAGGTACCTAGTGAATATTATAACACTTAGTATAAAGGACTTGAACATAGTGATTTGGGTATCACTGGGTGGTCCTGGAACAAATCCCCTGTGGATGTTGAGGGACAGTTGTATTTCTGTGTGCAGTGACTTCCATGGGCTTGGTCCTACCTGTGGGGCCAAAAGCAGCTGAGTCATTCTTCCTGGTGACTGTGACCCATGGAGGAGGCAGGCATTTAACCATTAGTAGTGAGGACATAATGAATGCTAGGCACTACTTAAGACCAGGAGCAAAACTTAAAGTCGGGATACAGTTTGAGTGATGATGGAAATGGCAGATGGTGCCCAGGTTACTGAATTAGAGATCTAAATCGAGGCAGGGCCAGGAGCCACGGAGGCTGAGTGATCCAAGTGAGTTGGGGACAGGAGCAAAGAGGTGACCTTTGAAGGGTGACAGATTATACAGGACCCTGAGAACTGTGAGGTGTTGAGATCTGCCTCGGAACTGACCAGGGGGAAAACTTGTCCTCCATATCAGAATCTGAGCCTCATTCCTAACCCAGCATTGGGTTGAAGAAATACTCCTCCTCCTCCTCCTCCTCCTCCTCCTCCTCCTCCTCCGGCTGTTCCTCGTCCCCCTCCTCCCCATCTTTTTCTCTTCCTCCTTCCCCATCCTCCTTTTGTTCCTTTCCTTCCCCCGTATCTTCTTTCTCTTCCCACCTCTTTATCCTTTCCTCCTCCTCTTTCTTTACTCTTCCTCTTCTCTCCTCTCCCTGTGCTCATCCATCTTCCTCCCCCTCTCTCTCCCCCTCCGCCGCTTTCCTTCTTCCTGTTTCTTGAGTTTAGTGTGAATGTATCTCTGAGCATGCCTTCCACTCTGTGAATAGCTCGTGCCCATTTCCTGTTACCTCTTCTCAATGACACAAAGTGAAGAATAGGACCCAAAAGCCTTTGTGAGATTGTTGAATAGATTCAAAAATCTGAAGGAGGTCTTTGTGAGTAGAAACTCCTTGTAGTGTGGTGGTGAGAGTCATCAGAGTGCATGCTCTGTCATCCATGGAACATGCTTCCAGTTTTCACTTTTTCATAAAACTTAGCACAGTGGTTGTGTGACTTTATCATAAAACTTAGCACAGTGATTGTGTGACTTTATCATAAAACTCAGCACAGTGGTTGTGTGGGGGCCTTGCATTTGGGATTATTTTAGTTGGGTCTGGATATCAGGTCACTTTACCCAGGGCATGAAAAAGGGTTTGTTTGTTCTTGATGATCCTATTCAAGTCTTCCATCCTGCGACTTCCAAAGGACATTCTTCCTCCATCACGGAACTCATCACCACACGAGAATTAGAATGAGTTTTCACTTTGAAATGTGAGCTATGAAACACGATGATGGGCTGTATCCTGTCAGCAGTTTCTGAGTTACAGAATTTAGAGAAACAACTTGAGATGACAATGAACCCAATGAGCAGTTTAGATCTGTGACCTGCGGGGAGCTCCTAGTTCTGTGAGCCTCATTTCCACCTGGTGTGATAGTGGTGCCCTCGGGGCAGCCCTTACTGGGTGTGGGAGTGTGTGTGTGTGTGTGTGTGTGTGTGTGTGTGTGTGTGTGTGTATGTAACTGTAACAGCTCAGGTTATATGAGGTTTTTGGATATGGCTGCAGGTGAGGGATCACATTTCTCATTAATTAGAAAAGCAATAAGAGTTGCTTCGTTCTTGAATTATGCATGATTTGGATTTTTGCCCAACTGAAAATTATGATAAAATAAAAAAGCACCAAATTAACCATTTAAAAGGTAATTTCTTTTATTTTTTAAATTATAATATTACATAATTTCCCCCTTCCCTTTCCTTCCTCCAAACCTTCTCACATAGGAAAGGGTCCTTCTTCTTTTTCAAATTCATGGTGTCTTTCTTTACTTATGTTGTTGTTGAGTGGTGGTGGTGGTGGTGGTGGTGGTGATGGTTGTGGTGGTGGTGGTTGTGGTGGTGGTGGTGGTGGTAGTGGTGATGTTGGTGATGGTGGTATATGTGTATGTATTTCTAAAGAATAAGTGTTGTCTTCTCAGTCTGGATAATGTTATGTGTGTGTCTCAGGGCTGATCATTTGGTATTGAAAAGCAATTGATGTTCCCTTCCCTGGGAAAGACTATTTCTCCCGCTCTCAGAATTCCTCAGTTCCTGTGTGTGTGTGTGTGTGTGTGTGTGTGTGTGTGTGTGTGTGTGTGTGTAGGGTTGAGGCCTCATGGCCGTTACCCACTTTAGCATGTCTGCTGCTGTCCTCGTTCAGCTCATGTTGAGGAGATCACATTGGTGAGGCTTTACGGGAGGAGCTTCTGACATTCCCCGGAGACACAGTTTCGCAGTGAATGCCCCGTTCCTCCGGCTCTCACAGCCCCTCTGCCCCTCTTCCTCAGTGACCCTTGAGCCTCACATGCAGGAGCTGTTTTGTAGATCTGTCTTTTGAGATGGGGCTCCTCGACACTGTGTTTTGATTGGTTGTGGTCTTCGGGAGTGGCCTCCTTCTGTTAAAAAGAGACGTTTCCGTGATGATGGGTGAGGGCTACTCTTATTTGTGAGTATAAGAACAAATATTTAGAACATCGTCAGGGACTATGCTGGTTTAGTCAAGTGGTGGTCGTAGGTTTTCCTCCACCATGACTTCACTAGCCCTTAGCTAGTTCATTCGGTTTCTAGTACCAGGAGTCCTTCCCCTCTTGTTGAACAGGTCTTAAATCCAACTAGAGAGCTGCTGGTTACCACCAAGTTATGCACGCCGCTGCTGCACCCTTAGGGCTCTCGTGCCGTGCTGGCTGTTGTGGTTCAGAGATGCCATAGCCGGGTAGGGCTGTTGGTCGTTCCCTCCTTCAGAACCTTGCCTGGAGTCTCTTGATACTAAGGAGGCTGGACGTGACCTCAGGAAGCAGGGCTTCAACTCCGTGCCAGCACCGGAGCCTCTGGGCCCTGTGTCTGAAGTGCATGGTGTCTTAATAGGGACTTACCTTTTACTTCAGGGGGGCAACCAAGGACAATAGCAGTAGTTTGTCATGTTTGGGGAGTCTCTTGGACGGCCCTGACTAGAAACTTAAAAAGGGTGCATCTCATGCCTGCTGTTGGGTTTTGGTAGGTGGTCTTTGGCTCTTAAAGGGAGCCTTGTCAGCCTAGATGGGCAAAGGTAAAGTACATGTGTATATTTATCTGCTGACTCGCCTCTATTATAGATATTTTAGGTAGTTAATAGTTCCTTCTGACTTCTTCACGTTTCCTTTCTGTTATTTTACCCTCCTTCTTCTGAATTTCTTTCCCCCCCCTCCCCTAATTTGGCCCCCCCCCCCTCATTTTCTCACTCCCCCCTCAGATCACGTGTACCCTGCTATTCTCCTCCACCACTCCTGCCCCAGCAATGGCTCCGTTTCATCTTCCTGGTTTCTGCAGTTATTCCAGGACATGTACTCGCATCTGAAAACTTGCCCCATTGAACTCTGGGAGCCAGTGTAGAGCCTTTCTCCCTTAAGTTGCCATGGGCAAAGAAGCTAAGACAACATCCTTCTGTGTTGTGTTGTTTTGCTGACTAGGATACCTTCAGTGATTCTGTTGTGATTTGCAGAAGCTTTAGAGATAAAGACTGACACTGTTCTCAGTACGGCTGCAACGTTTGCTGTTTAACTGTTTCATTGGAGCCGTGGACGCCATTATTTTGTTTCTGACCACTTAGACCAGTAGTGTATTCTTAGCCGTCAACAGGTGTTTTCCTTTAAATCTCTTCTAATTTCCTATCCTGGCTACTCAGAAACTCACAAAACATAAGAATAGTGATTAACTCTGTTTAACATATTTGCTGGAAAGTATACAAATCAGCCTGTGTATATAAATATGTACTGTAATAGTTTTACTTCTTGTTTAATTTCCTGTAAAATGATACAAGATGACATTAGAAAAGGGATACAAGGCCAAATATTAGAATAAACAGAGAGGTCAAATGTGGCAGATGCTGTAAATGGAACTAGCATCTGAGTTCCATGATGAGGAGTGAGAGACACAAGGACCAGACAGATTAGATGATGGCATGGGTGTTACACTTGGCTTCAGAACAGCATGCTGAGAATTTGGGCAGTCTTAGGGGCCACTCTGCCCACCAGCTACGCTCCACAGGGAAAGGCTGGTGCTGAGTGCGGCCAGCTTATACAAATGAAGAACCTACTTCGTCAGTAAGTGTTAGGGGACAGGACCACACATTATGACTTGGAACCCAGGAATAGCCCCTTCATCTTCAGAGCGGATTCCTGACAGGCGCCATAAACGGGGGAGGGGGGTGGGGGGGGTGGGGGGGTGAGCGGATTGCAAAACCATTTTCTCGAGGCCAGAAAGCCTAGATACTTATCTCCAGGACCAAGAGAAGTTGGTCAGTAGCTGTCTCTCTGTGACTGCATGTGTGTGGTCAGCCAGGCTTGGGGTGGGAAGGTGTTGCTCTGCTTGAGTAGAGCCCAGTAGCAGGTAGGTGACAGTCTTGGTAAGTTCTCACACAGCCCAAACAGGGGTTGCCATGCACATTCTGGGTGACCTGAGGCCCTCACCTTTCACATTCTGCTGCCTGTGTCAGAGGGCATTTCACAGTCCCTCAGAAGTGCCTTCAGGACTTCCCATGGCCCAAGTTATAAAAGTGTTGAAAGCATTTAAATGGGAAATGCTAGGTTCCGTTTATTTTCAACTTCCAATCAGGGCAGGTTCCCTCCTCCACATCATACATAAAGCATGACTGTAGGTACTGAGTCTGTAGTGACGTGGGGGGATACATATCCACGAGTGTGCCTGTGAAAGCCAGGGGTTGATGTCAGCTATGTTTTATTATCCCCACTCCTCTCCCACCCTCTTTTTGAGTTAGTCACTGAATCTGGACCTCACCATCACCATGTTGCTAGATGGGCTGGCCATCATGTCCCTGGGACCCAAATTAATAAGCCCAGTTTTTCTGTAGGTGCTGGGGTCTGAACTCAGGTCTTCAGCTAAGTCATCTCCCCAGCAAGCTGAGGAAACACAGAGCCCCTGGAGGAAGAGAAGCAAGGGGAGGATTTGACAACTGACCTTAGGGAAAGGAAGGAGAAAGTATTGACTACATGGAGATGAAAATTCAAATAGTCTATAGTACGGGTGTGATACACGTGTAGATATGTATGTATACATGCATGTACAATGCATGCAGATGTGTTGAGTGCTGGTCCTCTCTCTCTACCTTGTTAGAGAGGATTTTTCCTGTTTGCTGCTGTGGACACCAGGGTCAGTAGTGGACCCTTGCAGCAATCCTCTTCCCATAATGAAGTGCTGGAACTCCAGGTGGCACATTGACCACTGGGTCCCACGTCTACTTGGGTCCTGGGGCTCTGAATTCAGGTTGTCATGGTTGCATGGCAAGAGCTTTACCTGCAGAAGCATCTCCCCTGTCTGAAAACTCAGATTTTTGACAAGTGTATCAGAGATGTCATAAGGAGCTATGATTGGTAAATAAATACTGAAGAAACATGTGAATATGCAAGATTTCCTTGATTTTAGGAAACTTGATGCCAAAATTTTAAAGTATCATAAGTGTTGATGTCTGTGCAGACAGAAAATAAGTAAAAAGTGTGTGTGTGTGTGTGTGTGTGTGTGTGTGTGTGTGTACAGCAGACATGCAAATGTGAGCATCTTAACAATTATTAAAGCTAGGTGAAGTGCAGATAAGTGTATTGACTCTTCAACTCTTTTGAACTCCTGAGGTAAGCAAAATTTGCAGTGCAAATGCAGGGAAGAGGCGAACACAGGGCTGGGATGGAGTGACAGGGCGCCATGCCGACCTGATTTTTACCCACTGATACATTTTAGGCAAACACTGTCAAATCGCACCGAAAATATTTACATTTCAAACGACACAGACTGAACCCTGGTTTCCCTTTCTCAGCGTATTGTGGTGGTTCTTGGTCATTGCTGGAGAGGCTCTTTGGAGCCCAGGGATTTATGTAACACCAATTTGGGGCAACTAATTTCAGGCCTATAATTCTAAGACTCTCTAAACTAGGGCAAGTCCTTCATGCTGCGGTCTTCGGCCTCAGTGGGTGTATCAAGTGTAACTCAGTGTCCTGTGGGTAGATACCTTGATGGTTGACTGATACATGATAAGAAGGTGTATAAAAAGGGGGGCTATTAAGTTTTATTTTTGAATTTGTATGTGCATGTATTTCTGTCCTCTTCAGAGCAGGAGACTATGGAGAAGTTTCTGTCTGTTTCCTGGCAAACTCTAGGAAATGATTATGCAGATCATTATTTTAAATAAGTGGACTTTGATGCCTAGTTAACCAATACTTTATTCTGGATCGTGACAAATTATATTTTAATGCAGTATTTCGAAGCTTAAGTGGTGGAAAGAGAAATAAATATGGCTATTTAATTAATTGTCTGCCGGACAATTGTAGTGCCTCTATGTGGTAGGTGGACAAATCCAAACAACTGATTATATGGCAGTAAATGTCTGCATCAGATACCTGGAGGTGGCATATTAATATAGTGAGCAGGACTTTTATGATGTGTCAGTGAAAATTGGTTTATCAAGTAACTGGTCCTTAGTGGTGTGCTTTAATTTTCCACTATAGAACTGTTTCTTTCTCTGTGCATGTATGTGTTTGTGCATGCAATCATGGGAGGAGGGAGTTCATGTGCACATGTGTGTGGGTTTATGTAAAGACATGACGTTGACCTGAGGTGTTTTCCTTAATCAGTTCTCTACCTTGATTTTTCAGATAGTCTCTTACTGAGCCTAGAGCTTACTGATTTCACTGACCAGCAACTCTGGGGACTTTTCTTTCTCGGTATCCCTGTTGCTGGGATTACAAATGCATGACGTCATTGGATGGCTTTTACATGGGTGTTGGGGATTCAAACTCCGGTCTGTGTGCCTGCCCAGCAAGCACTTGACTGAGTGAACCATCTCTCCAGCCCTAGCATTGTATCCCATTGCATTTTCTCATTCCTCTTAAGGAACTTGAAAGGGCTGTCTTCTACATCGTTAATTACAGAGAATGTGTACAATACTGAAATCCTGATTGATAGACTTGAAGATATAGGTTGTGTTTGATCCCAGGCTAGTCTAGATAACTGGGGTTCCTGGTCGTGGTCTTGGGTAGTTATAGAATTCTCATCTGTTCATTGCTTTTCATGATGTTTGTTTGCTCCTTCCTCCTATGTTGAATTTAAGAACCACCCTGGGATCTCACACCTTGTGAAAATACTGTTGCCTCCTTAATTATTCTCTGCAAACAAAGTGTCTCTTTCTTCCTGGAGTACTGTGGAGTGACAGGATGCAATTTGCCAGTAGGTCAACGACTGAGCTGATGACAAGTGACCTTTCAGCATTGCAATCAATGCTTGTTATTTGGAAAACAAAATGATACAGTTTGTATCTTTAAGCTGGTAGGTCATTGGGTCTTCCCACCATTGACAGATAAATTTGTTACCTGACCCAGATCAGTCAGTTCAGACAGGAATGTTTGTTTCTGGGTGGGAAAGATGGCTCAGTGATCAAGAACAGTTGTTGCTTTCTCTCGCTGAGGTCTAGAGTTCAGTTCCCCATGTAGCAGGACTCACAACTGCATGTAACATACACCCAGGGGTTCTGATGTCCTCTCCTGATGTTCATGGGCACAACACTCTCACACACGTACTCACACAGATACACAAATAAAAAGTAATAAAGATAATTCTTTTACAAATGTTGATTTCTTTCAATTGTTCTGGACCTTGGTCATCTGAAAAGGTAAAAAGCATTTGTCTATGGCATAATTTATTAGGACGAATTGACTTTTAATACTGATCAAACAGTGGGTGCTAGAGTGTGTAAATGAAGTGCCCCTTTTCAGACAATAACACTATATGAATTTCAGCAAGCATTTACTATATTTTGCTTACATTCTGTTTCTTAACTGTTTTGAGGAGAACAATTTTAAACATGTAGGCTTGCGTGTGTTACAGTAAAACAGAGTCTGTTCCCACATTCCCTGAAATTTGTGTGGGGAGGTCAAGGACGAGTCTAACTATAGACAACTTTTAGTAAACGATGGGAAGCGGTGAGCTGAGAGCGGATGTAGCCCTTGTGGTAGTTAGTAGATGTAGGATAATTGCTTTCACCTTCTTCTAGACACACTGGTACTTTGTGCATCTGTGTTGCCTGTTTTATACATGAAAACATCTGCCTTGGATGAGGAAATGTGAAGGAAGCTTGCAGATCCAGGATAAGCCTTACCATGTTTTCTTTGCTTCATCCTTTCTTGGAGATTGTGGAAGCATTGAGGAGCTTTCATGCTGAGTGCTAGGATAAGAAAGCTGCCTCTCAAACTCACACTGGAAACGAATCTGGAGTTTCATATGCAGATGGTACATGTTGATGGGAGGTTAAGGTCATGAAGTCCTGAGGATGTGGCTCCATGTAGGGGTCCATGGCTTTATACAAAGAGGGCCCCAAGCGGACATAGCCTCTTGATGTTACTGTGTAACTTTTTCTACGACATTGTGACAGAGCACAAAGGCTCCACACATCCCCGTGGTGCATATTTGGATTCCTCAGCCTTCACTATCACAGGAGATGAGCATTTCTTTATAAAACACCTGGTCTGTGGTTTGGGAGTAACAACAGAAAACAGATGAAGGCAATACCTGGTGCCTGGGAAGGAAATAGACTGTTGTATTACACCTCTGAGGATCGAGGGGTAACGGGAAACCTCTGGAGATTGGGGGTTAACGTGAAATCATTCTCAGACTCCTTGGTAGTAGGATGCTGTTTGTATCCTGAAAATATTTTGAAAGATTTAAAGAACTGTTGTCAGTGTCGATGTGGGCAATGCCTATTGGTAATTTTTGGATTATATACTAAAACTGTGCAGGGGTGGGGCGGGCTGAGAACACAAGAAGCAAAGGCAGCCATTCCCTTGGGCATCAGAACAACACTGAGCAGCTGAGAGGAAGCAGGGAAGTACAGTCAGGTGTTTTGTTATCGTGGAAATAGTTTTATTTATGGTCCCCTGAAAGGGTCTCAGGGACCTTAGGGGTTCTGGAAGACACTGAGAAGCACTGTGAAAGGCTTTCTTGAGAGATGTGACTACCTCAGTTTATAGTTAGCAGCTCCGAGAAGCCATCGAGGAAAATAAGGGAAACTTCTAGAAATTGCAAAAAAAGATACCCCTGGGGGTGATAATTCACTTTCTTTTTGAATAAAGATAATATAAATAGCTCATTCCTGTTACTGAGAAGTCTTTTCTACTAACAAATACACATTTCACTAGAGTATCAAATAAGATAATACACACAGAACGACATTGTAGAAGGCAACATAACCATGTGTGGATGTTATTAATTCTATGAATGTTGAATTTATGAAATCTTGTGCTCCAGAACAATTGGAAAGTAGGATTAATATTCATATATTTGAAATCGAGTATAGGATTTCTAAGGAATAGACGGTTGGATAAAGTGAATTATTTAAACTCATATATGACTGAACCCATCTAAATTCATTCAGTAGTGCCTCTTCTGAGATTTTTAACTGCAAGCTGTCATCTATATTGTCAGGATAAAATCATTTCAACTTCTTCTATTATGAAATGTATAGTGACAAAATGATATAAAGATGACTAAACACATTTCAGAGAGGCTTGAAAATGGTGCTTGATGGAAATTACAAACGAATCAATAACAAACCCCACAGGTGGATTTGACACTCATCCCCCATCAATAGGCCACTCATATAAGGTAACAGATTTATTTCCAGGAAAAAGATCTGAGTTCTAATTGGATTTGATAATATTCCAGAGGTGCAGCCAATGAACACTGTCAGAGTTTTATGGTAATGTTGCTGGGGAAGGAGCCCCCAAGAAGGCGATGATTTGGACAGATTTATCCAGCTCTTATGATAGTGCATGCTTAAGCTTGGAGAGGAAGAAGTAGATGAGCTTTCTAGGTTGTTGATAATCTCTTTCCTTAAATATTTTTTCTTAACAGTTTTACAGGTGCACACAATGAATTCAGACACATCCCCTACCTCAGATCTTCCTACCACCCCCATTTATCTCCCTGTATCCCACAAATCTGTCTCATGTTCATATCCATTTTCTTTTGTGACCCACTAAGATTTGAGGATATGCCTACTTGTAGTCAGGCACTGCTTTTGTGTCCTCCAAGATAAAGAGCTTCTTTCTCAAGTACATCTGAAGCATGACTTTCACTAAGGGACAGAGTATCTCCATGAAATGTCCCTATTTTGTTCATATACTGTTGATTTTGGCTACCAAACCAACAACAGCCAGAAACAGCACCCTGTTGCATTTCACCCTTTGAGGAATAAAAGCCATAGCTGTGGTTGACAGGAGCTAGCACTTCGCTGATCTCCTGGAAGAGGTAGGGTTTTCTTATTCAGTTTCCTTCTGAGAAGCATTCAGCAGAGCCACACCTTCTAATCTCAGTAATTCCTAAATTCCCCAGCAGATGGAGATCTGTAATCCTTCACGCCTCTTCCCTGCCCCAGGTGTCTTGCTTAACTTCTAGTTCCGATGCAAGGTCAGGTGCCTCAAGAGAGATAATGAATGCATCTCTTGCATGTCATTTCCTTCCTGCCTGTGGCCTGTTTGGGGCTGTGGAGAATTCTGACTTATCCTTGCAGTGCATAAGGTCATTGTCATTAGTAATCCTCTCCAGTAGATAAGACCAATGCACAGAGCAGAGCCCACCTCTGAGGAAAGAATGACTTTAAATCCCAGTGGAGGCAGTGACAGGCCACATCCTACCCACAGTTTGGGTCAGAGGTCAGATCTGGTCTCAACCAGCAGGGTTAGCATTGGTCACAGATTTCTGAGGTCATCATAAAGAGTGGAAAGTCTATTGCATTTTTCTCTCTGTGTCCCCACTAACCCAAAGGGAAAGGAATTTTAAGATGGTCCCTAGCTCCAAAGGATCTTATGAGTTAGGTAAATGTTTTGTTATCCCTTTTGACTGCTTTATATTTAGTTCAAGTGCATGAAAGAAGGGACTATTTAGATTTTTTTTCTTTGAGAAGCTCAATAATACCTTTCAAAATTAAGAATTGTTAGAAAGCCTGTTAGAGCTGCGATGTTTGCTGCATTTATGACCATTCTTGTTATTTGAACCAATCACCTTGGAAAGATGATTGATTTTCAGTTCTTAAGCCTAATGCCTTCTGTGCTAATGGACTTGCATCCAGAAAACTGAAGAGAAAAGAAAGGGAACAGAAGGTAATTCGTGGGAATAGACATAAACTTGAGAAGTGGAAAAGAAAGTTGGTTAAGCACACATGTACTAAAACTTCTCTAACAAACCAATAAGGAATGAACATGGAAGCAGAAGAACAGGCTAGGTTGGGGTGGGGGTGGAGGGGGGTAGGGAGAGTAGATATTGGAGAAGAACCTAGCCCTGGGATAGATATGTGTGAAAATGTCACAATAAAACCTATTCTATATGCTAGCTTAAAAATGACTCAACAAGGAAGGAAAAATGAATTGTAACCAAGGCATTTGCTTTTTTAAGGAAGTTTGTCCTGTGTATACGAGTGTTATATTAGAAGGCTTTATCTGTAACAAGTCTCAATGTAGATGTGTCACACCCCCAGTTAACTCAGGCAAGGCATTGTCATTTTCTTTGTACATCTTCATATTAGCCAATAAAATGGGTATTCTGTAAATGGCTACTGACTTGTGGAATGAATTCTGAGAATGGGACATGTCTGAATTTAGTAGACCTTGTTATCTGGACCTTAGTTTAAGACTAGTTGGGCTTTCCAATGAATACAAAATTCCTTGGATTTTGTTCAATTTGTAGACGATGCTGTGCTAAGTGGACCCCAAACTGTCAGGGCCTTACCATTGTGAACGCTTATTTTCTTTTTCTTTTTCTTTTTCTTTTTCTTTTTTTTTTTTTTTTTTCTTTTTTTTTTTTTTTTTTTTTTTTTTGGTTTTTCAAGACAGGGTTTCTCTGTGTAGCTTTGCGCATTTCCTGGAACTCACTTGGTAGCCCAGGCTGGCTTTGAACTCACAGAGATCCACCTGGCTCTGCCTCCCGAGTGCTGGGATTAAAGGCGTGCACCGCCGCCGCCGCCGCCGCCGCTGCCGCCACCGCCCCGGCGAACGCTTATCTTCTATGATCCAGGGTGGTTCCAGATGGGAGGATGAATTGGGGGCTCTCCACACACACATCTAGGCTGAGGCGACTCTGATGTCTTCAACATATGTTTTCCAAGATTGCCCTCAAGGGGGACGTTTCAATGGAACACGAGAAAAACCCCATAGGATCATGTGACAGGTTCCTCTGGACCTTTTCTAGATCAGGGAAGGAGGGCAGTGGGAATGGTCCTCACAGTGTGTAGCTGGGTGCAGGTGATTGTGGAGAGAAGAAGCACAGAATATTTGCTCCCCAGCTGGCAGCTTCGGCCACACTTGCCCTTAGGGGGTTTTACTCACTAGTTCCAGTGTAAGTCATTTAAAATTAAATACAATGATGATCTTTTTGTTCTTTAAAGAAATGCTACCATAAAAACTCAAGCGGTTGAGTAAGATATTGTTTAGAAACATTGTAATGTTCTGGCATCAATGTCTGGGAGGAATTTGTGAGTAACTCCGAGGTCGTAGACAACCAGATGTTCCCTCAGCTGTATATTATGTCAGACCCTAAGATTTCTATAAAATATTCGCTCAACTTTGATAAGATAATTTCCCAGATAGAGCAAAGATAGATGAGCATATATTGCTACTTAATTCAGTCAAGCAAATATCATTGAATAAATGTCAGCTTTCCCAGAGAAATCGCTGCACAGAGCCTCTCTGGATAATATATTTATCAAAAAATCAATACTGAAGGTAAACAGATTTTTAATACATCTGAAGGATCTTCCTTAATAAACCCAAATGCCAGCCCATAATTTAAAGCTATTGATACCAGTAAGTATTTATAGATGACACCATCATAACTTCTGTATGGTATTCTTCATAGTAGCCTTATGTCTACGTCTAACTCAGTCTGAACCTTATACTTGGGGAACAGTGAGTTATTCACTGTGGTGTGGCATAGAGGCTGCTACTCTGGGGACAACCCTGGCCTCTCTTTCCAGAAAGGGGAACCCCAGAAGGCATGGAGCCGGGAGCTTCTCTGGCTTCTTCCTTTCTGTTTGGCTCTATTCTGTGCTAGTGACCTTGCTCCTGTGGTGTCTGTCATCCCCTAGCAAACATCTCTGCCAAGCTTCCTGGGACTCACATTCTTTGTAGGCCATTTTTCTTTCCAATTTTTTGAATGTGCTGATTATATGATTGACCTTTTTTTTTAATTAGTCAATCACAAAAGTTTGGAATATATACATATACATGCATACATACCTACATGTTTATATAAATATATGTACGCATACATATACATACAAACACACATATACATGCAGATAACACACACTATGTATGTGTATATACATATATACATATACTTATACATACATATACACATACATATATACACATATACATATATACATGTATATACATACACTATATACATACATATATACATACATATATATTGTGTGTATGTGTGTGTACTGTCTACTTGTGTGAATGTACATCACCTATGTGTGCCTGGGGCCAGCCAAGGTCAGAGTCTCTGGAACTGGAGATAGGATGATTGTGAGCCACCATGTGAGTGCTAGAAATTGAACCTGGGTCCTCTGTGAGAGTAACAAGTGCTCTTAACTGCTGAGCAAACTCTCCAGCCCCAAAAATTTATACTTAAATTAGCAGGAGAAATGGCTCAGACCATTGAGAGAGTTTGTTTAAAATGGTGGTTAAGTTACCTGGTTTGGCTTTGAGATTTTTTTTTTTCTTCAAGCCATTGAGTGACCAGACCCCACAGTTGCAAACTAGAAATTTGGATATTTCAAATTAGAAATAATCCATCGATCCTTAGAGAAAAATTTGGCTAAGTTCAGCTTTAGAAAATATGCTTTTAAGTGTTCAATTGAAATATTAGATTTTGTTTCTAATCAGGCTCTGCATGATGCCTTGTGAAAAATTACGTGTGAGCACAGAAGTTGCAGGCCCCTAACTTAAGAACCCGTTAGCTCTGTGACCTTGCTCAGGTTACTGCACTCCGAGCTTTCAGGTTCCTCATCTGTAACGTGAAGAAGACATCTCAGGTCATGTCCATACAGGTGTGCAATGAGATGAGTGTCTGGCACACAAAAATCATAGTTTTATGGACCATGTTTTGAATGTGGTAGCTCAAGACAGAAGCAATGTGTGTGTGTGTGTGTGTGTGTGTGTGTGTGTGTGTGTGTGTGTTCTCCTGAACTTTTCACATTTACTTCTCTTCTGAATTACCTTGTGTCCAGATCCCCTTGGAGTTCCTGACTGCGTATGGTGTGAGGGAGGCACTAAGTTTATTTATGTGTGTGTTCTGAAAGCAGATGTCACAGCCTCATTTAATGGAAAGAGTATGTTCCCTGGTAGATAGAACAATGATCTCGTCACCTCCATGATCTGGTGTGAAAACCCCCAACTTCCAAAGTAAGAACCGTATTTGGAGATAGGCTCGTGAAAGAGGTGATTAAGTTCAAATGAAGCAGTTCAGGTGGGGGCTCATCCAATATGGCAATCAATATCTTCATAAGAGAGAGGAGGCACCAGTGCTCAGTACACACAGCGGGGATGCCAAGGGAGGGCAGGCAAGAGCATAGGCTCAGGAGAAGCCAGCCCTGCTGGCACTAGGTGCTTAGACTCTACAGATTCCAGATTGTGGACATAGGTTTTGGTTGTTTAAATCATTGAATTTGTGTAGATTTACCCCCCACATAAATTTTGATTGTTTAAATCATTGAATTTGTGTAAGTTTACCCCCCCCCCACACACACACACTGTTGGGCATCAAATTGAAGGCTTTATACCTGCTAAGCAAGCATATTACCCAGTTCCGGAGAGGGGAGTGTGTGTGTGTGTGTGTGTGTGTGTGTGTGTGTGTGTGTGAGAGAGAGAGAGAGAGAGAGAGAGAGAGACAGACAGACAGACAGACAGACAGACACTAATACAATGTCAAGAAAAACTTTATATAAGATACTTTATTGAATGTGTTAAATGTGTATTTTTCATATCAAAGTCCTTCCTTCCTTTCTCTTTTCCTCCTTTCCTTCTTTCCTTCCTTTCTTTTTTCCTTCCTTCCTTTTTTCCTTCCTTTTTTCCTTCCTTCCTTCCTTCCTTCCTTCCTTCCTTCCTTCCTTCCTTC
>CABHPP010138232.1:0-13185 GCA_902168425.1 Peromyscus attwateri | reverse complement strand
TTCCTTCCTTCCTTCCTTCCTTCCTTCCTTCCTTCCTTCCTTCCTTCCTTCCTTCCTTCGTTCCTTCCTTCCCCTGTTGAATTGTCCTGGCACCTACATGGGCTTATTTTTATCTCCCAGCTACGGCAGAGTCAGTAATTCAGGGTAGGAATGTTGTGCTGACACATGTCACTTGAGCCAGCAGCCTCTTGAACTCAGAGTGTCTTCCCTGGCATCCTCTGGTACTAGCCAGGGTGGTCCACTGAAGTAAAGCCATTCTCTTCCTCCACTCATGATGCCCCTAAAATGTGACCATTTGGAAATCTGGTTGGAATTTTCCATTTCCCCCGATCCCCTCTGTGTTGCTCAGCAGGGATGGAGGCTCTGATGATCATAATGTTTAATTCCCCCTGGGGATGTCATGGGGTAAAGATGGAGGATAGGAGAACCACAGATCCTGAGCCTCACAGTTAGCTTCTTATATTATTGTCCTCAAAGGGTAAACTTTAGGGCCCAAAGATACTAACAATCGTGACAATAGAATGTGTTCTTCATGGGGCTGTTTTATGTCTCACAGCTGGCTCACATGGCTTGCAGCGGTTCATGAACTGATATTTTTAACTTGTGTGTTGAACGGCATGGCTAAATCATGCTATACTTTTTCATCATTTAAAATACTAATATAGTAAGTGTCTAACACCATTTAAGAATTATTTCTTGACACCTGTTCATTTTTTATGTGCCAGGGATCTCAAAATAGCCTTGGCACAAGCCTCTTTGACCCCCAATCCCCCCCCATGCCAACTGTTCCCAGGGAGTAAGTCAGGGTGTGGAGGGCAGCCAGGTGCAGCTCTGATCTCTTGGTGGAATTCTGCTCTGGGCGCCAGTAGCACTGACCTCTGGAGACTTCCCACAGCCGATATCATGACTTACAAGGCAAGCCTCAAATACATTTCAAAATGTTCTTCTGTCCAAAGGCCCCAGATGTGGGACAGCGCTTCTCTGTGACCCCCAGAGTCAGGATGAGTGACCTGCCGATGGAGCTGGGTGCTGTCTCCTGAGCTGGCAGGAACTTTGGGCAGCCATTGTTTTCCATCCAGCACCATTGACGTCCCGTTTCTATTGTGTTTTGGTGGTAGGTCAGAGGTCAGCAGTACCATCTGAAGTAGGAGTCTCTCTGTAGGCTCTTCTGCCTTTCTCCTAAGTGTAGTGTTCTACCTTGTGACTTACTTTAAAAGTAGCTCAGAACTGAGTATGGAGGCTCATGCCTGTAATACCAGCACACAGGAGGCTGAGACAAGAGGAATCCCTGGGCAACTGAATGAAACTGCCTCAAAACCTGGTGTAGCTGAAAGTTTTTCTGTGTCCCACCTGGTCCGCAGCCGCTGAGACCCAAGTAAACACACAGAGGCTTATATTAATTAAAACTCCTCAGCCATTAGCTCAGGCTTACTACTGACTAGCTCTTACACTTAAACTCAGACCATTTCTGTTTATCTATATATTGCCATGTGTTCTGTGGCTTTACCTGTGTTCCATTACATGCTGCTCCCTGGATGGTGGGCTGGCATCTCCTCACTCAGCCTTCCTTTTCCCAGAATTCTCCTTGTCTGCTTATCCCGCCTATACTTCCTGCCTGGCTACTGGCCAATCAGCATTTTATTAAACCAGTATACAAAAGCATTATTGCACAGCAACCTGGTCTGAATGATTTGTATTTATTTCTCACCTATAATGCAGTATTCTTCTCTAAACAACATCATTTGCCCATTCATTAAGTCTCTGTTGTAGATGCCACTTTGAAAATTTTGTAAACTTCTGGGGATGTCATTGTTCATGAAAACTTTGCAATTGTCAGCTTATTCAGGGACTTGAGGTGTGTGGACAACCTTTGGATAATCATCAGTTGCCTTCCTTTTGTACTTTCTCTACTCCTCAGTAGACCAACTTATGATGCATATGTGCATTGTCTGTCTCACTCACCAATGTGCTGTCATTTTGAAAGGCAGCTGCTCACTTCTTTCTAGTACTTTTTACCCTAACTGCTTTGGAAACATGACTTCGTTCTTGTGGATTTGAGTTCAAACCTCACACCACGTTAAAGAAGATGATCAGTTTCACAGAAGTGATTGGCATGGAGTCAATGATAGAAATCAGAATTAACCGATGTCCACAGGTGGCCTGACTGAGCTGCAGCGATGAGCTGGGTTAGTGCTTGTGTGTGGCTGGTTCTTCTTATGTCCCCTCAAGTGACGGGTGGAGCTGCATCTCAGGCTAGACACCTCATGACTTGAATCCCTGAAAACACATATGTCACCAAGAGGATTAAATATAAGACCTTGCATTGTGTGAGTACTCAGGAAATATGACTCACAAAAAGGTGATCAGGAAGGCAGGGGTGCTCCTGGGACCTAGAGTATATGTAAGGTGACCAACACCAGAGGTGTAGGACAAAACTCCCTTTGCTCCCTCGGGCAGGTCCCTGTAGGAGACAGGGTGCTACCCAGTCATCCTAGGAGGAAGGCAAAGGCCAGAGGCAGCCACTGCTTCTGATGCTGAATGGAGAGAGTGGCTGTCCCTTCAGGGGAGTCCAAGCCATTCTGGGTACTTCCCATCAGATCAGAGTTCAACCTCAGGCAGATGCACACAGCCTTGGTTTAGTCCATTTTCTGGGAAACAACTCAAGAGGCCCTTGTCTGTCCTCTCCTTTCCCTTTTTTTTGAGACACAATCTCATATTGTTTTTCCACCATACGCTCCTGACCATCTTCCAGTGTCCACTGTTGAGCCCCTGTTGACTCCTCCATTTTCTCCCTCTCACATCTGGGTAGGGGAATTCCAGGATGACAGACATTTCTGTTGTATCCAACTTTTTTCCAGGGTTCTGGGGATCCAGACTCAGGTTGTCCAGGCCTGCATAGCAAGTGATTTACCCACAGATCCCTCTCTCTTGCCCCCAACTTTTAAAGAACAAAAAATATTAATATTATAACAGGGTGACTTTGAATATTGTCCTTATTTTTATATTTCAAATACATGAAATGTATGCGAAGTCCTCAGCTTCAGGCCTCCTTCCTTGGCTCTGGTCTTGTCCCTGATGGGATGCTCTGGGGTGCTGATTGCTGGAAATCTCCAGGGAGAATGAAAGGCTTCACAGTGCCATGTGTCCAGCACAGAATCATTTTCTACTCTTAATTTCCTTTGTCTGTCCTGTTACTTGGGTCCTGATTATACAGAGTAAACATGGAACCCTCTACTGAGTCAAGGGCCTGACCTGAGTTATGGTCAGTGCCTCTGACCTTGGCCTTCTCCGCCCTTGCTCTGTTGCTGTAATGTACCACAGGTGCCTGACCTTTCATCTAGTTCACTGATGCTCAAGGTAAACTCACCTGGGAAGTCTTCCTATCCTTTACTGGGATGACCAGATATTTGCTTTTTGTCTTTTTCAGTTCCCACTACTTTCTGCAGAAATGTCTGTACATTTGTTTTTGTTTCTGTTGTATTTAAAATGTATACACTCGAAGTTTGTTGCTCCCTAAGACCCAGGGTGCTCCTCCTTCAGGATCGTCTTTGGCCTTATAGTTTGGTTGTCATTTCAATGGTCTTCTATAATTGAAGATGACCCTGTTGGGAGGTTTGTTCACACAGGGCAGAATGTCCACTATGGCTTACCAATCAGTGAATCACAGGTACTGGGGTATGTAGAATATTACTTGGTATCTCTGAAAGAGTTCAGTTGAGAACATCTACACTTCCTCTGCCCATCAGATGTGGGAGAGAATCTACTATGATATCAGGAGCTGAGGGACCCTGGAACATGGACCCCACAGCTGCCTTTATTCATGAAGGTTTGGAGGGCTGCTGAAGTACACTGGCCAGCCCAGTGACTGCTGTAGTCATTGTTTTGGGGACAGCTGATTCCCAAGTTCAGGGACTGCTGCCACTGTGCTGGAAGCTCCCTCTATCTGAGGAACCTGCTAGGGCTTAACTTTAACCATCCATCTGCCTTGACTTGCGAGGTTTCTAGTTTCATTGGAGAGGTAAGCTTTCCCGCTGAGGCTTGGAAGCTCCATGTAGTCATGGGAAGGCTTGTGCTGTCTGTTGGTTTCCATGGTGAAGTATCTTTTGCTTGAGTGACAGGTAGGATTGGGTTTGTGATGTGCTATCTTAACATAAAGGGAGAAACAGAAGACAGAATGAGTGGTGGAAGGACTTTTGCTATATTATATTATTTAATTAATTTTTAGAAATTGGTGGTACAGCAGTGGAAATGCACTTAACACGGCCGACCTGTGCTCTTGAAATAGTTAAGATGGTACATTTTATTTGTGTGTTTTGTCACCCTTACACATTTTTTAAAGTGTCACTTCAGGGTTCTCAGAGTTTGTGAACTGGAAAGTAAAAACATACTGATATCAATTATTCCCTATGATAAAAGACACAACCAGAACATATTTTGAATGTTAATTTTATGTCAGTTGCTAATATTATTGTTTTATATCCATTATAATTTATTAAATAAATGACATGTCATAAATATTTTTCTTTGTTCTTTTACCACAAGTAGGTGTGTAGCTTCTAACTGTAAACATTTAGACTGTTTCCCTTTGTAGTGACTGGCACTTTTGGCTTAAGTAAGACTAGTAGACCAAACAACATATCAAATCCAAATGGCCAATGCATGGTTCTTGTTTTACACTTGCTGCTCTTAGACACATTTGTTCAGAAATCAAAACTAAACACCTATCAGTTGAGTCAACAGTCTAGTTAGGAGTATACATCTCAAGTGCTCAATTTTGGTTTTTGACTTATAAAATCAGAGCAATGTAGGTCAATTTCAGTATTGACAATGTCTTCCTTTAAATTTTTCTTTTGCTTAAGTTATATTATTAGGTGTGTGTGTGTGTGTGTGTGTGTGTGTGTGTGTGTGTGTTAAAATACATTCATGGTTTGGTACAACCATCACCACTATTTAGTGTCAGAAAATTCTCATCATTCCCAAATGTGAATCCCATACACAGTAAACAATCACTTCCCACTGTCCTTCCTTCCCCAGTCCCTGGCAACCACTCATTTATATTCTTTGGCTATGGAGTTGCCTATTCTGGAAATTTCCTACAAATGGAGAATGTCATTTTGACATCCAATTTAGACTAATCTTTAGATAGTTGAACCCACTCTCTTTTTTTTGTGATTGTGGTGGTCTGGATTGTTTTGTATTAGAATACTTTAAAGCTATTAAGAGAAAGCTGTCCATATGTATTTATTGACAATTACAGCTGTTTCTAGGGCTAGAGATAGAGTTCAGTCAGAGAGACCATGTTTAGTATTCATGAGATCCTGAGTTGCAATCCCAAGACTACAAATAAACAAACAAAAAGAACAGCTGATAATATTAACTAAGGGAAAAGCAGATTATAAAATTTGTGGTATGATTGCATTCTGCACAACCTTGCTTTCTATGGAGAAGGATATGATGAAAGTGTTTTCAATGACTCCTCACAGTGAACAGTTTGAATTTCTGTATTTTATGTGTACGTTTACCTATATGTATGTGGGTGTGCAGCTGCATGCAAACATGTTGAGGCCATAGGACAACATCTACTGTTGTTCCTCAAATTCCACCTTGTTTTTTGAAACAGGGTCTCTCATTGGCCTTGTGCTCACTGAGTTGGCTGGGCTGGTTGGCCAGTGAGCCCCAGTGATATGTCTATCTCCACTTCCACCCGAGGAGGAGTGCATGCTGTGACTCCTGGCTCTTCTCTGTGGATTCTGGGAGCTGAACCTTTACTTACTATAAAGCAAGAATTTTACCAACTGACCCATCAGTTGAGTCCATTAGTTTTTCTTAATGATCTTTTTCTTTATGCTTTTTGTCCTGGTCATTATTTGAGATTTAGGTGAACATTTACTCAAATGAGAAATAGTTATGTGTGCTGCCTCAATTGGTGTCCAAGTAACTTCTTAGTGTTAAGAAGTTGTGGCATTTTGAAAATCCAGGTACATTATATTAATGTTGCTAGTTATTTTAGGCAAAAATTCATTGTTTAGTCTTGAAAATGAAAATAGCACAGGTGTATTGGTGTCAAGTCACCAAAGTGTGTTATCAGAGAGGGCAGTTAAAGCAAAACATGGAATTTTAAATGTTTTGGAAATAGACGTGTAGATTAATTCAACCACTGAAATTCTCAGAAAGTTGTAGACGACTCAATTAGGGAAATCGTGTAGTTGGGATCAGATATTACAAACCTTTTTGATAGTGTAATTGTACAGCGGAATAATTTGTGTGTTCATGCTTCCCATGATTGTGTCTATACAAAAGGAAGAGCCAGATATGTGATTTAAATCGTAGTCCTAAAAACGGGCAGAATGGCCGAATGAAAACAAGCACTAGTCCACTTACCTACACTGTGATCCTTTTGTTGAAATGATAGCAAATGTTGTGCCTTCTCGGCTATTTCTCATGATGAAAACATCTACTGTAGTCTAGAACTTCTCCTGCCAATTAGCTCTCCTTAAGCCACCTGGTCTGGGTGCTGCAAATGGAACCCAGGCCTTGTGCAAGAGCAGCAAGTACTCTTAACCACTGAACTCTCTCCAGTCCTGATGTCAATCATTTTCAGTTATATTCTGGGCAAATGATAATCGCAGCAGCCATATTTCCTGCTTTCTGCACCCTCCTCAACCTCTGCCATAAGTATCTCTGGGTTGCCTGATTCAACCCCTGTAGTTGAGTCATTTCTCAGCCATGTGGTACTCAGAGGTCTCATAGGATGATCCTTCTTGATACTGGATGCATCTTTTAATTACTTTAAATTTCTAAGGAAAGTTGAAGACCGTGTGGGCAGTATTCAAGGGGCCTCTGTGGTGGATCCTCTCTATTTATGTGACCCACTGAGGTTATGAACTCAGTGCAGCACCCTGTAAGTTGCTTGTTACAACTAATTGCAGTGAAGTGGATAATGTATGGATGTACATTTAGATGGTGATGAGGTCATTATTTGCTTAACCACCACTCAGATCAGGAAGCTGAGCCCTGGCCATAGCTAAGCAGCCCCCAATTACCTTTTCCCATTCATAACTGTGTCCCTTCCCAGTTAAGCACCTTTTTGAGTTTTCTGTCCGTGACTTTATTGTTTCTCTAAAATTAGTTTGAACACCTGTGTACATATTTACTCTGATTTAGTTTATCCCTTTATGAAAGTTGATTATCCCATGTAGAGTCATTTATGTCATACTCAATTAAAATGAAGTCAAAAGCCATAGAGAACTTAGGCCTGGTCCCAAACCATCTCCGGAGCTTGGCTTACAGTAGCAAGAGCTGAACCGCAAAGCGGAGAGCGTTTATTTATCAACCACTGACACTCAGCCAACAGAGCTCTTCAGTCATGTGCAAGACCTCCAGCACAGAGGATGTTATTTCCAAACAGCTTGCGTATTCTCCTCTTTCCTCCCCAATATCTGTTGTTCTCTGCACACACTCAGGAGTGTCTCAGATCTGTGTCTTCTGAATTATACTCTACTTTTCCCTATATAAATCCTCTGCTTGAAGATTTATCGCTATGTATCTTTACTTCAGGCTGACACCTGCTTTGAAACCTTATCCAGGAAGAATCATGTGTCTATATCAACTTGTACCTAAACCATTTTCTCACCGTTAAGATTCAAGGATATACTATGTGACTCTAACTAGCTTATTTGTGCTGCCCAAAGATGTTGGATGTCATTTGGTTGCCCGTTTTCTTGTCTGCCATTTGGGTTATCTCTGTTTGCATGCTGCTATGGAGCCATCCTGCTCTGGGTATTCTTGACCTGGACCCTAATGAACATCATCATTCAGAGATTGGAACTAAGTTTGAATAATGGGTGACTTCTTATTTTTGGCGTGCAAGCTGTTGCGAGAATGATGGTACTGATTTACATCCCCAGCAACAATATGAGTCACTCTTGCCTCACTTTATTGGTGTGCTGTGCAGTGTTAATTTAAATTATAGACTTACATTTCCAAAAGGATCCAGAAAGAATATTCACTTTCTTAATGATGATAGAGTTGAACACAATTTCATGCTGATGGCCATGGAGAGGTTTTCTCTTTCACAAAAACCTTTTCTCATCAATCTGCACCGATTCTGTATCACTCAAACTTCTTTATTCCTTGAATGTTAACTACCCTCTCTAATGAGATTTGCTTTTGACTCTCTTCATTATAGTTTTTAGTGCAATTCTAAGTATTAACTTGAAAAATCACATTTTAACTGTTGCGATAAATACCCATATATTCCAATGTGATTTTTACTAAATTCATGTGAGGATTTGAAAAGGCTTTCTATGTATTCTGTGGGATTTTCTACACACATGCCATCAATGTCTCCCTGGCTCCTAAAAGGAAAGATTTCTTATGATGCCTCATTAATCATTCATGAAATCAGTACTGTTTATTTACTGAGATCCCTTATTACTGGCCTCACCTGCCATGAGAGCTCCTGGGAGCTGATGGACCTTGCGGACTGTTGAGTAATTCAAAGTATATACAGGTGAAGGTCTTATCTATAGGAGTCAAATTAGATCCTCAGCTGTAAAATTGTCCCTGTAGACGAATTTCTAAATTGTCTTATTAAATAAAAAACATGGAGCCAGAAATTTGGGTTAAAGCCTTAGAGAGATCAAAGAAATACAGAAAGCCACCAGCTTACCTTACCTCATCAACTATGCAGCTTCCAAGGAGAGCTACTTCCTGTTTACCCAGGCTTAAATGCCTTGCTTTTCTGCCCTCTTGTTGGCTCTTAGCCCAGCTACCTCACTTCCTCTTCCTTCACAGCTCTGTGTCTGTCTGTCTGTACAGACCTCCAGGTCTCTATGGTTGGTACTGGGATTAAAGGCATGTGTCACCATGCTTGGCTCTGTTCCCTAGTGTGGCCTTGAACACACAGAGATCCTGCCTGCTAAGGGATTAAGGGTGTGTGCTGCCTGACTTCTTTGTTTACTTAAAATGGCTGGCCTTTTCCCCCTGATCTCCAGGCAAGCTTGATTTATTAACACACAAATAAAATATCACCACATTTCAGCCCAAATAAGATATCACCACATGTCCCAGTGTTCCTAAGCCCTTAATTGCATTGTTCCTATGATTAGTATGAGTAATGAAAGTGTTGAGTCTCCCTGTACAGCAGTTCCAATCATTAACCGAGTGAGCCTAAAAATGCATGCCAAACCTGCTGAAGAGCTGCCCAGGTAAAGACCTGTGGTGTTTCTAGAGCTGACATGCCTGTTAGTGTGTTAGAGAGTGTAGCAGATAAACCCATTGTCACCCTTCCTGTTGGTCTCACAGCCTTTTCATTGACACCTTGGCCTTCTCTCCCCCTTTGTTCTCTGAGTTTTTCTTCAACCTTTTGCAGGTTGAGAAAGGCTTGGGTGTCTCTTGGTGGTCCATGCCTCTAGAGTCACCCCACCTTGCACAGTCTACCTGGCCACCCATACCCTGTCCTGCCTGCTTGCATGGGATTCCTCTGCTGTGGCTGCCTCCCTTGGGCTTCACTGCTGTCTCTTTTCAAGGACCACTGGAGGTGGTTGGTTTTTTTTTTTAATTAACCTAATAAATGATTCCAGGGCTTTCAAAGATAAAATTTTTGGTCCAATAGAGAAGACAGCATGCCGTCTGGATGAGGTTGTTGGAACTACTGATGTAGGCATTGGAAACTGTGTGGATCACTGATGATCATCACTGAACCATATGGGAACAGAAAAGGCGTGCTTGCGACAGACAGAGGGCACCAACATGGAAGAGAAATACCCTTCGTTATTTCTGCTTCATTGCAATTCCATGTAAGAGCCCACTTTTCTTTCTATAAATGTTACAGAGTTACAACTTGATCAGACTTAAAACCATTGACATCAACCTCTTACTGGGCTGGGTTGTGCCTGCCATCAGCCTACCAGTTCTGCAGAGAGAATGACATCCCATCGTCGTCGTCGAGCTATTGATGATGCCTCGGCTGCATCTCTCATCCCATCATCACATGATCACTGGAAATCTCCTTTTTATCAGGTGTTCTGCTGCGTGATGTGCACAGACCCCACAGGAAGCAAATCCCCAAGGAAGTTAACATTTTCAGGATGTACACCAAGCGTAGAGGTGATGCTAGTCATAAAGTGGTGGTTAGGAATATAGAAAACTATTGCTGAGCCCAGAACAGACGCCAGCCTCCACCATTTCTCATGGCAACTCAGAAACACAGCTCCCCACCTGACCCCTTCCTCTGATTCCTTTGGCCCAACACTTTAAAAAAAAATGTTACTTACTGGTAGCGGTGCTGGGAAACCTCCTGTGGAGAAATATCGAGAAGCCACTTAATGCTTCTGAGATCTCAGGGGTGGCCAAAAGGTATGGTAGGAGGATGGAGCAAGAAAGAATGTTCTAGACAGATATATCGGTTTCTTATGTTTGCTATAATACCACAAGACACTTTTCAGCTTGAAATAAGAGAAATATTCATAGACTACAGTACTGGAGGTCAGGAGTTCACCCATGGTGCTCCCTGAACTAAAATCAAGATGGAGGTTGGTTACATATATGTGTATGTGTGTCTATGTTGTATATTTGCATACATATACATACATATATTTGTGTATAACAATAAAGAAAAATTGGCTATCAACTAGAGAGGGAGGAAAGGGAGTTGGAAAGTGAAGTAATTCTATTTCTATTAAAACCATATTTTTTTTTAAAAAAAGATGTTAATGGGTTGTGTTCCTTTGCATGTACATGTGGAGACTCCATTTCCTTACTTCTCAAAGCTTCCATGGTCTACCTACCTTCTTTTTGGCTTACAGTTCAGTTTTATGTTCCTGAGCCTGGGATCTTTACATCTCTAACCCTGACCTCCTGCTCTCATCTTCCACTTGCAGAATCCTTTGAGCTGACAGGGGTGCTCCACCCTCAGCCCAGGTCACCTCTCCCTCTGTGAGTGAGCCTGTTAGCTTTCTGAATCCCTGCAACCTCAATTCACCTTCTCTTTGCTCCTTGAATATACTCATGATTCTGGAAATTAAGCCACAGACAAGATTATGAGGCACTATTATTATAGATACCATAAGAGACAAAGGAACATAATGTTTGTGGAGATGAAGTAAGTTCAACACTGGTTGCTGGCTTAACCCATGGGAAAGGAGACGGCAGGATAAGGGACAGAAGGGAAAAGCTACAAAAAATAGAACCGAATTGTATTCCAAGGAAAATGAGAGACCGTTGAAGAGCAGCATAATTAGATTTGAGTTTTGGAAACTTCGCTGTCTGCACTTGCAAGCCCTTAGCTGCCTACCCTGTCCTGTCTCACTGATTATAAATTAAAGCTAATTCACTGGGAATTATCAGAGCTTAATCTGAAACAGGAGCTAGTAAGGAGAAAACAAATACCCTGTATGTAGGCAGAACACCAAAAATTAAGTTTGTTGTGTATCTTGGTCTGTTTGAGGGACCCCTGGCAGTAGGATCAGGATCTATCTTTGGTGCATGAGCTGGCATTTTGGAGCCCATTCCCTATGGTGTGATGCCTTGCTCAGCCTTAATGCAATGGGGAGGGGCTTGGTCCTGCCTCAACCAAATATAACAGACTTTGTTGATTCCCCATGGAAGGCCTTACCCTTTTAGAGGAGTGGATGGGGGGGTAGGGGGGGAAGAGTGTGAGGAGGGATGGGAGGGGGAACCGTGATTGGTATGTAAAATGAATTTTTTTTAAATAAAAAAAAAAGAATTTGATGTTGACCTGCTATTTTCAAATACTAATACTTAGATTAAGACCCAGATGGGCCCAGATTCATATAGGAGGATGTGTTGGTTTGTGTAAGTGAACTGTCCAAGGAAAGTCACTGAGGCACAGCTGGATGCAGGTCCCACAAGCTTTATGCTCATCTTCACAGCTTCCTGGTGGAGACAGGTGGTCCATAAGCTTAGGGTGTTTTATTCTAGATTAGACGCCCCAGCCAGAGGTGAGTGAGGTGGGTCAGCCATCTCAGGAGGAGCTTCCTTAGACCTCCTTCTTTTACCTCTGCATCGGGAACTGATCAGCATGTCCAGGGAGATTTGAGCTGTAAATGCAGAACCCCGGGGGCTTAGTTGCCTACTCCCTTCTGAGGCAGCTCTGGAAAACTTGGTTTTGAAAAGATATGTTTTGAGAGTTGGGCCCTTAGTTCTGCTACCAGATTTAAATTAAACCCACTCAAATGGGGTCATTGTCGAAATTCTTTTGTCCCGTGTTATCATGAGGATGAAAAGATACGATCTGGAATCAGTCAAGCTATTGACGCTCTCTAATTGTTCCCCGCAGAAGAGTCTGGGTTTGAAATCTTAAGATGTATATGTGTGTTCTGCCAAATTGTCCTTTAAAGTCCACACAAAGGCTCCTGATAATGGGTATCATTTGTCTGACTTTGAAAATGGAAATATTTAATTAAACTTCATATAATAATGAAATAAAACCATGCTTTTGTTTGAGATGACTTTCTTCCCTTGAGCAACCGACTGTCTCTTCCAGTCTCTGTCAGCAGATTTTAACCCACTTTCCATAAGCCCTTCTCAGCAGTCTGGTCTTCATTTGAATATGGATATGCTTTGGGATAGTTCTGAGCCCCTTTTCTGTGTTTAGTATCTGACATTCGACCTCAGCATCTCTCTCAGTTGGCATCTCTTATTCCCCCCCCCTTAAAAATAAATAAATATTCTTTGACAACTTTATATATATATACTAAAATTTTGGTCATTGACCCGCCCCCCCCCCATGCCTCTCCTGTGCCCCCTTTCCCCGGTAAGATCTTTCTTCTTTCCAAAAGATCCCTCCAGTGTTAATGTTTCTCTCTCTTTTCTTTTTTGGTCTCACTGAGTTTCATTAGGATTGCTTGCGCGAGCCCATGGGGGGTTATTTACTGGAACATGGGCATCTTTTCAGTGGTGCAGCCACTGAGGATAATGACGCTTGTTCCCTTCCCACCTGTTAACTGCCCATAGTTCCTTTGTAAGTGGTAAGGGGCCTCATGAGCCTCATACATGATGGAATGCTGAGGGGTCCAATCCTGTGTGAGTTATGCGGGTAGCTCAGCTGTAGTGAACTTGTGAGTTCAATGGCCTTGACATGTGCAGAAGACACTGTGTCCTCTCCACCCTCCTACCCTTACATTCTCTGCCCACTCTTCAGGATGTTTCCTGAACCGTGGA